>PVJS01014949.1:7500-18568 GCA_004027185.1 Glis glis | reverse complement strand
CAAAGTACTGGGATTACAAGCGTGCGCCACCACGCCTGGCTAGCTCTTTTCTTTTTTAACCATATTTACCACAGATCTCTGCATTGCTTAATTTTTTATCAGTCACATATTACTTTTATCAATGGGAAAAAACACGAGTTACAAATGAAATTATTCATGAAGAAATTAAAATAAGACAAAAGAAAATATTGGGTGCATATGAAGACACAGTCTTACAATTGTTTTGTTTTATGAATATCTGGATTCATGCACACCAGATTCTTCACAGGCAGAATCACCAGTATTGTCACATTCGTCCCCATTTCACCCGGGGGCCTCTTTCTCTTGCCCACATTGAAAGCACATCAGTAGTAATTGCCCCTTCAGATCACCTGGGAAAACAAGCTGGACCTTGGTCCCTTTGCCTGACTACAATTCCATTCAGTCTCCTTTCAAATCTTTTCCATGCGTCAGGCCGCACCTGGAGCAATCTTTGGCTGTCATCATAAAATAGCAAAATCAGAGCTACGTAGGATCCAAGCAAATTAAAAACAAAACACTGCTGACAGCTGTTGGCCAAATTTTGCAGGAAGCAAAGAATGAAAAGGGCGAACTAGAGGCTGGACAATTGGAGGCCAGGCTCCTGCCTTCAGCACAGCCCTCCAGCCCCGTGATTAGCTTCGGTTAATCCTACAAGTACAGACAGGCCCTTGGCTGGCTGGGTCCTCCAGGCATGCACTCCCTGCTGTCCCTACTTTCACCTGCCCCTCCATACAAGCTTCAAACCCTCCTTAGCAAGTTACCTCCACTTATTCCCTGTGACTCCCCAAGGCTGTTTTAAAAGACCTTTTCAAATTCAATTTCTTCCCCAGACAGCAATGAGCTCCGGCTGCTGATATCAATCAAAACCTACCCCTGCAGCCGTGGTCTGAGCGTACGAACACTGCATTTTGCACCCTTATCATAATCCAGCAGATGCTGCTTGCCAACATTGTGATTACATATATAAACATGTATCTAGACATCTCCAACTAGCAACACTCTTGTCTTCTAGCATCACCAAATAGAAAGCCCGAGCTAGAAGGGGAACTTGGAGGTTATCTGGGGCCGTGGATGCATTTTGCAGGTGAGAAACCGTCCCTGAAGGGTAAAGCATCCTATTCAATGTCACAGGAGGGAATTAGTAGCAGAAACATAATTTCAAGCAGGGTCCCAGGACAAGATTCTTTCTACTACAGTGAGTAGGGGACATCCCACCCTCTCCCACCCGATGCCACCTTTCCTCGCTTCGCCTGGAAAGGCACCTGTGTTGGCAGCAGTGCGACCCTTAACAGGTCATTGCTGAATTAGAGCCTTGGGTGATCCTGCAAACGTGCCCCGCCAGGTTGGTGGTGGAGAGACACTATCTCCACTCGCTCGTTTCTCCCCCACTTTCCCAGCCTTAAAATTGCTTTCTAATTAACTCAATGTGGATTATCCCAGTTAGTAAATTTTCTAATGCCTTATTAATTACTCTGAACGTCAGCTGCAGCTCATTCCCAGCACATTTGGGGAGTGCCAGTGCCGCGACGGGCTCTGAAGTTGGCAAGGCTGTTTTCTAAACAACTAGTGCCACCGTGTGGGCAGAAAAGTCCACATCCTTGCAGGAGCCAAAAAAGCCATCAGAAAAATTCTCCAGAAGTTACTGAACTCATGAACTGATTAAGAAGACCAAATAAAGTTATACTCACATATGAAAGTATCCCCACCAATCTCATTGGCATGCATGGGGAATGAGGATGGGGTAGCAGGGTGGGGTGGGGAGGGAAACACACCAAGAGATATTGTGTGCATGTATCAATGTATCACTTTAAATCTCATCATGGAGCCGGGCGTGGTGGCGCACGCTTGTAATCCCAGTACTTGGGAGGGTGAGACCAGAGGATCTGGGTTCGTGGCCAGCCTCAGCTACTTACTGAGGCCCTCCACAACTTAGCGAGACCCTGTTTCCAAATAAAGAATAAAAAATAGGGCTGGGGGTGTAGCTCAGAGGTAGAATACCCCAGGTTCAATCCCCGGTACCACAATAAATAAATAAATAAATAAATAAATAAATAAATCTCATCATAGTGTATAATTACATTCCACCAATAAAATTCTTTTTATAAAGGAGATGAATCATGCGTTTGCTTCCCTTCTCTTTTCTTCTCTCTTCCCCTTATCTCAACCTCTATCCTCTCTCCTACCCCCTCCACCATCACCTGCTTCTGTAGGAATCCCCCATGATTCCTATAGATTAGGAAACAGCACCAGAAGCTTAAAAGGTAAAAGTAAACATGCTCAAGGCCCACACCTAGCTAACTCCAGAGTCTAACAGGGGACTCCAGCTTCACTGTCTTGCTACTACTGACTGTCCCTAGAAAATGTGCAACAGATGCCTTCTCTTCTCACTCCTCACTCCTCTAGCAAGTGCAGATGCGAGAACCATGTCTTCATGAGGGAGTTTGGGGAACTGAGAAGTGATACCCAGAATATAAGTCTCTACTAGACAAATTTTTTTTTTTTGCGGTACCGGGGATTGAACACGGGGGCGTTCTACCTCCGCGCTACGCCCCCCGGCCCTATTTTTTATACTTTATTTTGAAACTGGGTCTCACAAAGTTGCAGAGGGCCTCACTAAGGAGAGAGACAGAAAGAGAGAGACAGAGACAGAGAGAGAGAGAGAGAGCTGAGGCTGGCCGCGAACCAGGATCCTCCGGTCTCCGCCTCCCAAAGTACTGGGATTACAAGCGTGCGCCACCACGCCCGGCATCTACTAGACAAATTCTAATTTGGAGGTATGTGTTCTATTACAAACCCAACGACAGAGGGCATTTCTTAGCCTTCTCATCCTATTGAGCTGCATAGAATGAGTTTAACCCTTGATGTAGGATGAATTTGATCTAAGTTTCTCAGGGCTCATTTTCAGGTTTGGGGAATAAGCTTTGTCAATTCCAGAAAAAGCAATTGCCTAATTGCAGAACATCTATGGATGTTTTTACAAAATAACAAACTGGGTGACTGCTCCAAGCTTTATAAATTAGTGGTTCCCAAAAATTCACAGTAATTTTTGGAGAGCTAGAAGGATAGTTTTTTACACAAAGGGCCTTTAACTATAACGTGATTTAACTATGTTTTATCTATAGTCACTAGGTGGCTTTGTTTTCTATAAATGACAACAATTGCTAAGTTTTTAATAATTTTGTTTGGTACTGAGGATTGAAACCAGGGGTATTCTACCTATGAGCTATACTCCCAGCCCTTCTTATTCTTTTTTTTTTTAAACAGGGTCTCATTAAGTTGCTGAGGCTGACCTTGAACCTGTGATCCTTCTATCTCAGCCTCCCAAGTATTGAGATTTACAGGCATGTACCACCAAGCAGGGCTAGTTTTTAATAAATAAAACTAAGAATGAACTAGAAAATATATTATCTTTCAACTTATACATAGTCATTCTGGAGAAAGATGCAAAGGTAAAATCCGCCCTTCAATTGTCTATAACGTTTTTTGAAAAATGGTTTATAATTTATTTATTTTAATATACTTTTATTGGTGTATTTTAGACTCACATCATAGTGAAGTTCAGAGTGATAGGGATACACATGCACCAGCACTTGATGAGCTTCCCCCGGCTCCCTCCCCACTCCCTTCCCCCACCACCACGTACATAATATTGAAATTGGCATTGATAATTTTATAACATATGTGCATAACATCAATGGAAGTGTTTCCTTCATTATTCTTCATCCCCCACCACCATCCTCCCCTAGATCCCTAGTTTTTAATGGACTATGTGATTTAAATGCTTATCTTGTTATGAATTTTTTTTTTTTTTTGCAGTACTGGGGATTGAACCCAGGGGCATTCGACCACCGAGCTACACCACAGTCCTACACCCGCAGTCCTATTTTTTATTCTTTATTCTGAAACAGGGTCTCACTAAGTTGCAGAGGGCCTCACTAAGTAGCTGAAGCTGGCTGCGAATCCAGATCCTCCTGTCTCAGCCTCCCAAGTACTGGGTGGGATTATAAGCGTACGCCACCATGCCCGGCTTTGTTATGAAATTTTCCTGGAATATTCTTCTCACTCTGCATTTCCAAATGCAGAGAAACCCCACTGTTATCGTTTAGGTCTAAAGTGTCTCTCAAAGGCTTATGTGTTAAATAAAGGCTCAGTGTCCAGCTGACGATGCTATTGGGAGCTGGTGGAACCATCTATGAAGTGGGACTTAGTGGAAGAAAATTAAATCATCAGAGGTGCATCCTTGAAGATGATATTGGTACCCTGGTGTCTCTCTCTCTCTCTCTCCTTCCTGGCCACCATGAGGTAGCAGCTTCACTCCACCATACACTCCCACCATGATGTTCTGCTTCTCCAAAGGCCCAAAGTTTCAGGGCCAATTAGCATGGACTGAAACCATAAGTCAAAATAAATCTCTCCTCCTTTAAGTTGATTTTCTCAGGCATTTTGTCACAGTCACAGAAGGCTGACTAACATGCATGTTCCTTGTCTCTCTTCACCACTTTAGGACTCTGTCCGCCAGAAGCCCACCACCAGATGAGGTTTGCACCTCCAGAACTGAGAGAAAAATAAAACTATTTTCTTCATACAGTAGCTTGCTTCGGGTATTTCATTATAGCAACCGAACACTGACAAATGCAGGCATAATACATGCATAATACCAGGAAAAAGATGTTCGCAGCAGTATGACAAGACAACATGAATAGTCTTCAGGTCTCCTAAGCCTCTTTGGGGCCTCTCTGTTGATCATTGGCCACGACCATTATTTACAGAGTATGTGTAAGATAGCAGGAGTCAACTCCAGGTTTAGTAGCTTTTGGCAACTTAGATAGATAACCTTTCTCTAACCAGTATATTTCTCCTTGGTAATAATAAATAATAATGTAACATAGTGTTAAAATAATTTATAGTTTATGCCTGTTGACCTAAAGGTAAATGTTACTTTCTAAATTGTATCCCCCTCAAAATTCTTGTGTCTAAGCCTTTACACCAACACCTCAGAATGCAACTATGGCTGGAGACAGGGTCTTATTTTAGTCAAGATTCTCCTGAAAAACAGAACTATGAGAGAGAGGGAGAAAGAGAGAGATTATGGGAATTGGCTCATGTGATTATGGAGGCTGAGAAGTTCCGTAATCTAGTATTGACAAGCTGGAGAAGCAGGAAGAGTGATGTGATGCTGTGCAAGCCCCGGGTCCTGAGAACCAGGAGTCCCAATGACCAAGAGAGAAGAGGGTGTCACAGCTCAGAGAGAAAATTAGCTCTTCCTTCTCCTTTTTGTTCCATTTGAGCCCTATATATATTTGATGATGCCCAACCACATTGCTGAGGGTGATCTTCTTTACTTAACCTATTGATTAAAATGCTAACCTCTTGCAGAAACACCCTCACAAATATATCCAACAGTAATGTTTTACCAGCTATCTGGGTATCCCTAAGCCCAGTCAAGTTGACACATAAAATTAATGATCGCAAACCTCTACAATGAGTAAATGATTAAGATAAAAATGAGATAATAAGTGTGGGTTCTAATCCCATCTAACTGGCACCCTTATAAGAAAAGGAAATGGGAGGGAGGGTGGGAGGAAGGGCAGGAGGAAGAGAGGGGGGAGAAAGAGAAAGAGAGAGAAGAGGAAGAGGAGGAGGAGGAGGAGGAAGAGGAGGAGGAGGAGGAGGAGGAGAAGAAGAAGAAGGAGGAGGAGAAGAAGGAGGAGGAGGAGGAGGAGGAGGAGGAGGAGGAGGAGGAGGAGGAGGAGGAGGAGGAGGAGGAGGAGGAGGAGAAATAGAAGAAAGAGGAGACCAGAGGTATGCCTGTACAGACAGAAGACCAGGTGAGAAGGCAGTGAGAAGATGGCTTTCTGCAAGTGAAGAGAGAAACCTCGGGAGAAGCCAAACCTGCCAACACCTCCATCTTGTGTTTCCGGCCTCTCGACTATGAGAAAATAAATTCCTGTTATTGAAGTCACCCTGTCTGTGGCAGTTTGTTGTGGCAGCCCAAGATAACTAATACAGTAAGGATCAAGTCTCTATTGGGTATTCCCTTTATCCATCCCCCCAAGGAAGAAGAGAAAGAAGTCAATTTTGAAAATACTCCTTGAGCCCCCGTCTTAATGGGCAAGTATGGCTATTATGGTCATTATCTGTGTGAGGCTGGGCTGTGGTATAGGATACTCATCCAACATGCAGGCTTTGGAGTGACATAAACCTTGGATTAAATTCCACTCCCACCCTTTGCATCCTTTGTGGCCTTGGGCATATTTCTTAGCCTCTCTGATTCCATTTGTTTGTTTGAAAATGGAACTAACAGTAGGCACCTGGTAATGTTCTTGAGCAAATTAAGTGAGGTTATACAGGTGAGGCGCTTGGCACACTGTTAAACACAATGTTGCCTGAAGAACTCTTGGTCCTCTTCCAAAACACAGCCTTTTTACAGACTTCTTTTCAGTTTGTTTAATGGCAACTCCATACTTTGAGGCAAACTTAGTCAACTTACTGTGTTGTTCTCTAAATACTCACATCCAATGAATACACAAATTCTAATCTTATTAAAATTATGTCAGATCATTTTATTTCTCTGTTTAAAAGTCTCCTGTGGTTCTCCATCTTGGTTAGAGTAAAAACCAAAGGCCTCACAAGAGCCAACAAGGCATGTTACATCTACTACCTTGTCTATCTCTTCTTCCATCTAGCCACAGCCACACCTGCCTCCTTGCTAGCCCTCAAAAAATCCAGATGTGCTTATACTTGCTACTCTCTCACCTGAAATATTACATTAGATATTGCAGGCTTAGCCAGAGATCTCCAGAGAAACAGAACCAATGGAATGGAATGGAATGGAATGGAATAGAATAGAATAGAATAGAATAGAATAGCCAGGTGTGGTGGTACACACCTGTAATCACAGTATTTTGGAGGCTAAAACAGGAGGAGGCCAGCAGGTAATAAGTTAGCAAAACCCTATTTCAAATTAAAAAATAAAATAGCGCTGGGCCTGTAGCTCAGAAGTAGACTAACCCTGGGTTTGATCCCCGACACCAAAAAAAAAAAAAAAGAGAGAGAGAATAAAAGAGAGAGAATAAAATAGATATTATAGGGGATCAGCTCACACGATTTGGAGACTGAGAAGTCCTATTTTCCAAAGTCCCTAAAAGGATTCAATATAATGCCTGACCAAGAGTTTGATGCTTGGTAAGCATTTAATAAATATTAGATGTTACATGGTAATAATAGAGACATACCCTCTCTCTAAGAAAATTAGAAATTTGTCTCCTGAGAGTTATACTATAAAGTCAGTCCATAACAGATATGAAAGGTCACATAAAAAAAGACAATGGTTTTCAGGTTACACCTGTTGAGTTGCGGGTTCGAGTGTTCGAAGTGAGAGACCAATTCCACCAATCGATAATGCAAAAGCAAAGGAACTTTATTAGCTAGCTCGAGCTAGGGTCCGAGTCTCATCCAACACAGTGGAGTCTTGACCTCGGACCCCGAGCTCTAGATTACTCAGGCTTTTATACATTTTGATTACATATACAGTTGGCAACAGTTAGGGGTATTTGGAGTTCACTGATTGGCTCGTCACACCTGGGGAGTTGGGGACTTTACACCATTGTTCTGATAGACCTCACCAAGCAGCAGTTTCCGTGAGAACATCTCTTGGAACTATTGGTTCAGGCCCCACTATTGTTCTGATAGACCCCACCGGGTGGTAGTTTCTGTGGGAACACTTCTTGGACCTATTGGTTTTAGGCCCTACCATTGTTCTGAAAGGCTCCATCAAGCGATGGTTTCTGTGGGAACATCTCTTAGTTTGGTTTCTGAGAAACAGAAACTTGGGCCTAGCCTAGTTCCTTCAGAAGCACAGCCTGTCATGGCTGTTCTTCGGCCTCACAACACCAAACTCCTGAAGGATAGATATTAAAGTATGAAAAGAATATATTAACCAAAGTGAGATGAGTGATCATTATTATGGGCTGAACTGTGTTTCCCTCTCCAAAATTCATATGTTGAACTTCTAACCCTTCGGTACATTAGAAGGCAAGTGTATTTGGGATATGGTCCTTTAAAGGTGATTAGGTTAAAATGATGTCATTAAGGTGGTCCCTAATCCAATACGACTAGTACTCTTGAGAGGAGGTTAGGATACAGCACAGAGAGAAGAAAGACCATGTGAAGACAAAGGAAAAAGGCAGCCATTTTTCTGTATGCCAAAAGAGGCTTCAGGAGAAACCAACCTCACCTGCCCCTTGACCTCAGACTTCTAGCCTCCAGAATTGTAAGAAAACATGTTTCTGTTGTTTAATACACCTAAGCTATGGTGCTTTGTTATGGCAGCTCTAGCAAACTAATATAATTATTCATGGAAACATAGAAAACTACAATCATGCCAGACGTGGTGGCACACACCTGTAATCCCAGTACTTGAGTGGCTGAGACAAGACCACAGGTTCAAGGCCAGCCTCAGCAACTTAGTGAGACTCTCAGCAACTTAATGAGACCCTGTTGCAAAATAAAAAATAAAAAGGGCTGGGAGTGTAGTGCAGAAGTAGAATGCCCCTGGGTTCAATCCCAGTATTAAAAAAGCAAATAAATTAATAAATATATAAAGGGGCTGGGATATTGCTCAAAGGTAGAATGTTACTGATTTAATTCCCAGTACCAAAAAAAAAACACCTAAAATCAAGAAAAACCTCCAGATAACCACATATCTAAGAAAGAGTCACCAACTCCCAAACTGCCACTTTCCATCACCAAGACACGTACAGCTTGAAGAGAAGCTCACGCTCTCATTGTTTGAATTCATTACACTTTTGAATCATCCAACTAAGTCCTTTTGCTTTGGTTGCATTCCCACCAAACAGCATTCTGACTCTAATTTGATTTTCTATAAGAGAGTTGATATCAGTCATATACCCATCTGTCCAACCCTTTGTCAACTGCGAATGGTCTCCTCTCCTCTCCTCGTGACCTGACATCACTCTCAGTCCTTGGCCCTGCCTCCCCCCAAGAGCCGAGGCCAGCCAACCATTCTCCCAATCCCATACACTGAGTAAATGTACAGGATTCTCTGTTATAGAAGCCAAGAAATTCCATTTACTGTTAGTGCAATGAGTGGACCAGGGTTAGTCACATGACCCAAGTACGCAGACTTCTTCTGGGGTGGTGATGGGAACAATGGAGAGAAAGGGACCCTCCTTCTTCAAAGATTGTGCTCCCAACGGAAGCACAGTCAGAAGCCTGGAGCTGACAAAGGCCATCAGGTAATGGTATGACAAAAATCTACAGGAGAATGAAGTCCAATTAGGCAACAGAAGGAAAAGAGGTAGTGGGAAGAAACTGATGATAATATCAAACTCTTGAATCCAACCATGCCTGAAATACACTCCACCCTCACAAGCTTCTCTGTTATAGAAGCCAGGAAATTCCATTTACTGTTAGGTTGAATCTGGGTTTCCAAACCTCAAAACCATAGTGAGTGCTGATTAACATATGCAAAAACCTTTTATCCTGACTAACATGCAAAAATCTTTTATTCATCCTGGCTTCCTGGAAATTTGTTATAACATCATAGGGAACATCAACCCACAGTACATTTGGAACTTTAGAGTATCCCTGGATGCTCTAAATAAGTTCCTTTATTTTCTTAAGACAGATCAAATTTGGGTTTCTGATTAAAACAAGTATCTGGCCATCTTTTGATACAACTATCAATTGGGAAAAAAAAAACACTATTTTGGAAAGTTCATGGCCGCGCTGTTTGTTCTCAGTAGTTGAAAATAACTTAAATGTCCATCAACCGAAGGATCGAGGCTGGAAAAAGTACAAATTGGACTAGCTTGTCTGGACAGCAATTTGTCAATAATTGTCAAAGGTACTTGTGCACCATATTAGTCTTCGGGGTCTGCCATAGCACAGCACACAGCCTGAATGGCTCGAACAGCATTGATTTTCTCGCTGCTCTAGGACAGGAAGTCCAAGTTCAAGGTGTCAGGAGGTTGGGTGTTTTGTGTGTGTGTGTGTGAGGCCTCTCTCCCTGGATTGCAGATGGAAGGCTGCCTGCTATTTCTTCCTCTAGTCTTTTCTTTGTGCACTCTCTCTCCTGGGGTCTCTTCCTCTCCTTCTAAAGCCAGTGATTCTATTGGGTTAAAGCCCACCCCTTCTGACCTCGCTTAACTTTAATTACCTTAATTCCCTCTTTGCAGGCCCTATCTTCAAATGCAGTCACATTGAAAGAGCTGCAAGGTACATATTTTGAGGAGACACAATTCAGCCCAGGCAGTCACCGTTTGACCTTGAAATTCGACATCTACTATTTTATCCCAAGAATATTCAAATAAAATGCAAATAAGCCAGGCATGCTGGTGCATACCTGTAATCCCAGTACTTGGGAGGCTGATCCTTGAGGAGGATCATAGGTTCAAAACCAGCCTCAGCAATTTAGCAAGACTCTCAGCAACCTAGAGACACTCTGCTTCAAAAAAATATAAAAAATAAGCTGGGCATGGTGGCACGCCCTTGTAATCCCAGTACTTGGGAGGCTGAGACCAGAGGACCCGGGTTCGTGACCATCCTCAGCTACTTAGTGAGGCCTCCGCAACTTAGTGAGACCCTGTTTCAAAATAAAGAATAAAAAATAGGACTGAGGGTATAGCTCAGAGGTAGAATGCCCCTCAGTTCAATCCCTGGTACCGCAAAAAAATAATAATAAAATTAAAAAATAAAATTAAAAGGGTTGGGGGTATAGCTAGGAGGCAGAATGTCCCTGGGTTCAATCTCCAGTACCACAAGAAAAAGCAAATAAAATAATATGGTGTACAAAATTATTCATTAAATTCTGGTTTGCAATAACAAAATATTGGGAACAACTTGGGTTGTTATGGGATAAATAAATTCTAACCTATTTCTTTAGTGGAATATAAGACAACCATAAAAAAGAAATTATTTATATGGAACAATCTTCGAGAGTTATTATTAGCAGGGGGAAATAGGCAGAACAATGTGCATGATATCATTTAGGTGAAAAGAGAGAGAAAATACCTAAATATGTATT
>PVJS01014949.1:0-2500 GCA_004027185.1 Glis glis | reverse complement strand
AGAAAACAGAAAGGGTCAAGGTCACTGTGCCCCTCGATCCGACCTGAGGATTTAAACCAATTAACCAAGTATCTGGCAATACTAAGCATCAGCATTGTGCTAGACAGTGATTAGAGAACATAAGTTATAGGTTAATTGGGCAGGAGACAGTAAAGCTGTTCCTATCAATGAACAAGATAGGACATCACTAATAAATTACATGTTAGAAGCCTTAAGAAATGTAAAATTTCAAAGGAGATTAATAGAAGACCAAGTGGACCTGTCTTTCCCAATGTCCCATTATGATGCCTATGAAAACATCCAGCAGGAAGGAAAATTGCAGCACCACCAGATATTAGTGATAAAAATTGGATATATGCCAACATCCCCAGAAGGAATTTCTCTTTATATTTATTTATTTATTTATTTATTTATTCATTTGTTTATTTATTTATTTATTTTGCAGTGGTGCTGGGACCTATCCCAGACCCTTGCACATACTAGGCATGTACTCTCTGAGATAGAGTCTCACTGAGTTGCCTGGGCAGGCCTCAAATGTGTGATCCTCCTACCTCTGCTTCCAGAGTAGCTGGGATTACAGTTGTACACTGCCACACTGGGCCCCAGAAGGAGTTTCCATAGATTAGCAAAAGGTAGGTTGGGTCTGTATGAGTCAGCTAGGGCTGCCGTAACAATCCCACTGACGGAGTGACTAACACAACAGACATTTATTTCTGACACTCCTGGAGGGTAGAAGTCCAAGATCAAAGTGTCCACAGGTTTGGTTTCCTCTGAGGCCCCTCTCCTTGCTTTGCAAGTGGCTGTCTTCTTCCTGTATCCTCACATGGTCTTTCCTTGGTACACAACATCCAATATCTCTCCATCTCTCTGCTTAAAAAGATACCAGTCAAGCCAGGCATGGTGGCTCACACCTGTAATCCCAGTATTTGGGAGGCCAAGACAGGAGGATTGTGGGTTTGAGGACAGCCTCAACAACTTAGCAAGACCCTGTATCAAAATAAAAAAATAAAAAGGGCTAGGAATGTAGCTCAGAGACATAATGCCCCTGGGTTCAATCCCTAGTACCCCCCCCAAAAAAAAAGATACCAGTCATATTGGATTAGGGCCCCACCTTTATGATTTCCTTTAGTCTTAACTACTTTCTGAAGGCCCTATCTCCAAAGAGTGTCTGTCATAGTGGGAGCTATACAAGTTAGTCCAAAACAGGACCCCAATCTTCTATTTTCATTTTTTTTTCAGAAAAAACAACCTGGAAAGAAAAAGGAAGAAAAGTAATGAGAAGGGACAGAGGGAGAAAAAAAAAAAAGAGAAAGTGCAATGGTGATTGAACTGGGGCCCTTGCTGAGCCACAGTGCAGCCCCAGAGAGACCTCCAACTTGGAGGTAGAAAGGGAGGTGGCCCTGATGACAAGTCACCAAAGCAAAAAGGCTTTGGAGCATGAAGCTGAATAGAAAACTCTGCCTCCGATAAACAGGTTTCACAAGTATTTGAGAAGAAGACTCCCAAGGAAAGAATAAAAAATCCATTTCAGCCACATAGCACTACACTAACCAGAAAATCAGCCAGAGGGGAAAGGTTAAGGACTCCCTCAAAAAGCCTCACCCTAAATCTCCACCGTGTCCCTTTGCAACTGCTACTATAGCAGCACGTAAGGTTTGTGCTGAGTTCAATGCACATATATTTGGTTTACCACCTTAAAAAAATGTTATGAAACTAAAAGGAGCCTGCAAAATATACAATAAGTCAGCCTGTGCTTGCTTTCTTATCCTTCCAAATAAGAACCCATTGAGTCAAGTAAGAATGATTTTGATTCGAGTCTTTTGCATTTGCACTGAAGAGCTTTGCATGTGGACAGAGAGCTAGTATTGTTTTTCCTGCACATGGTGGATTCAGGGACATTCAGGCAGGAGCTGCAGCTAGTTCCTGAAAGACAGGAGCTGTAACCAGCCCCTGAAATTGCAGCTAGTCCAGGAAGGCACCCAGAGGGTCCTGGGTGAACGAGATACTCCACAGCTGTTCTCTGATCCATATAGAACCCTCCTCTTTCAAATATGAATCATAGGACAAAATCAATGTGATATCCATGAAGAAATCTTACAGCACAAGGAAGAACACTTTTAATGACCAAATGATATAGTAGAAAAGAATTTTTCTGAAACAGAAGAAAACTGGCAAAATATTTATTTTGTTCCTATAAGGAATGGCCTTTATGGAACCAGAAGAAACCTTGATAAAGAATAAGAAAGTAGCCTGGCATGGTGGCGCACGCTTGTAATCCCAGTACTTTGGGAGGCGGAGACCCGAGGATCCGGGTTCACGGCCAGCCTCAGCTCTCTCTCTGTCTCTCTCTCTCTCTCTCTCTCTCTCTCCCTCTCTCTCTCTATTTAGTGAGGCCCTCCACAACTTCGTGAGACCCGGTTTCAAAATAAAGTATAAAAAATTGGGCCGGGGGTGTAGCGCGGAGGTAGAATGCCCCTGGGTTCAATCCCCGGTACCACAA
>PVJS01014948.1:0-39599 GCA_004027185.1 Glis glis | reverse complement strand
GTTGCTGAGGCTGGCCTTGAACCTGTGATCCTCCTGTCTCAACTTCCCAAGTACTGGGATTTCAGGCATGTGCCACCGTGCCCAGATACTTAGCCTCTTTTATTATACTTTAATGTGATATGCTAAAAAACTTGTGAAGTAGTATTTCTTTTTTTTTTTTTTTTGCAGTACCGGGGATTGAACCCAGGGGCATTCTACCTCCGAGCTCCACCCCCAGGCCTATTTTTTTATTCTTTATTTTGAAACAGGCTCTCACTAAGTTGCAGAGGGCCTCACTAAGTAGCTGAGGCTGGCCGTGAACCCGGATCCTCCTGTCTCAACCTCCCAAGTACTGGGATTACAAGTGTGCGCCACCACGCCTGGTTTAGGGTAAGTATTTCTGATAGAGTCCCAACACGTTTCTCCACATTTCCCTCCAGCAGTTGGTTGTTAACAGGCGACTTAATAGAGGAAGAACCAAGAGCTGACGTGTGGCAGAGTCAGAGCTTCCAGGATCTTGGGATCCTTAAGTGGCGAGATGTTCATCTTGATCCAAATGGTAACCTAGCCCCTTATTTCTAGATCTCTGCAAGTCAATGTTTCACTAGCAATTACAACAAGTTCTCTCTTACTGAAATGCAAATGCAGGGACCTTTCATAAAAAATGAAAACGTGCTCATTTGAAAAGCTGGATTGTGCTGGGCGTGGTGGCGCACACTTGTCATCCCAGTACTTGGGAGGCTGAGACAGGAGGATCCGGGTTCGCGGCCAGCCTCAGCTACTTAGTGAGGCCCTCCGCAACTCAGCAAGACCCTGTTTCCAAATAAAGAATAAAATATAGGGCTGGGGGTGTAGCTCGGAGGTAGAATGCCCCTGGGTTCAATCCCCAGTACCACCAAAAAAAAAAAAAAAAGAAAAGCAGCATTGTTTTTTTTTTTCCAATTGATTAGTTCTTGGAAACTAAACTTTACGGCCAATATTGCACATGAAGAAAAAACACACGGCCCTGTTGGCTGGTGTTACTTTCCAAGAGTGATCCCACACCTGGAAGGGGACTTTGAGACTGTGTGGCAACCCTATTATATTCTAGCCTGTTCTTCTTTTTTTTTTTTTTTTTTGGTGGTACTGGGGATTGAACTCAGGGGCATTCTACCTCCAAGCTACACCCCAGCCCTATTTTTCATTCTTTATTTTGAAACAGGGTCTCACTAAGTTGTGGAGGCCTCACTAAGTAGCTGAGGCTGGCCGTGAACCTGTGATCCTCCTGTCTCAGCCTCCCAAGTACTGGGATGACAAGCGAGCGCCACCACGCCCGGCTTATTCTAGCCTGTTCTATCACCCTCGTCCATCCAAGTTCCTAGTCTCTGGGCTGAGTGCCTGAAACTTCCCAGCCTCCCGGCAAACCTCTAATTCCCATCTTCATTCCCACCTGTTTACTTTACTTCTCAAAGCAATGGAAGCTGGGAGAAGAGGACCAGGTCCACCCTCAGCACCCCGTCCCCACGCAGGAACTCTGCCCCAAAGACACCGTCTCTGCCTGTGTTCACTCTTGTCCTTTCTGTGTCTGAAGCTGAGGTGGCGTGCCACCGCTCTCTCCTGGCAGACTCGACACCATCCCTTCTCCCATGTTCAAGGACTCTACTTCTTTAATTATCCTCTTTCTCCTACAATATCTATTTTTTCCTTAGAGAAGGATCATTCCCATCTGTTCATAAACATACTGAACTACCTCCCACTAACAAAAGAAAGAAAAATACAAAGAAAGTAAAAAAGAAAGACAGAAAGCAGCAGTGTACCTTGTTTCTCCCTCCGGCTATGACTGGAGGCATCTTCTAGACTTGACGTTACAAACTTCTTTTTTTTTTTAATTTTTGCAGTACTGGGGATAAAACCCAGGGGCATTCTACCTCCAAGCTACATCCCCAGCCCTATTTTTTATTCTTTATTTTGAAACAGGGTCTCACTAAGTTGCAGAAGGCCTCACTAAGTAGCTGAGGCTGGCCACGAACCTGCGATCCTCCTGTCTCAGCCTCCCAAGTACTGGGATGACAAGCGTGCGCCTCCGTGTCGGGTTCATTACAAACTTGCCAACAGCTGTCTCTACTTTGCTACCTCCAGTTCTCTGCTGAGCCCCCTTCAGTCGGGCATGTACCCCAGACATTCTTTCCAAAGTCTTTGGACTTTGGAAATGGAGCATTCATAATCTCTCCTTGGATGACATCTTTCGTTTGACTTGGAAGTAACTCCTCTGTCTTTGCTCATATCTATGCATGGCTCCTTCTCCTGCTTCTTTACCAACCTCCTTTATGTCTCAGCTGCCCAGTGCTGCGCTCTCCCGGGTCTAGGGTGGTTCTAGAGTACCATGATGCCCGGTCTCCATCCGGTCCCCAGGAGATCCCATGTAGGCCTGTATCTCTAAATATGCACTTATCCAAATGCTTTGGGTCTGTCATGGTTAAGGATCTGAATGTCCCTCCAGGGTTTGTCCTCAATACAGCCATGTGCAGAGGTGGGGATTCGGGGATGTGATTGGATCCTGAGGGCTCTGATCTAATCAATGGATTAGCCCATTGATGGGTTCATAGCTGAATGAACTGCTGGGGGGTGGGTGGAAACGGCGGGAGATGGGGCCTCGTTAAAGGGAGTAGGTTCTTGTGCATGCCCTTAGGGATTATATCTTTTTTTTTTTTTTTGGTACTGGAGATTGAAACCCAGGGACATTCTACCTCTAAGCTACATTCCAGACTCTCTAAGTTACACTCCAGACCTTTATTTTTTAATTTTTTTTATTATTATTTTTTTTTGCTTTGTAACAGGATCTTGCTAGGTTGCTGAGAATCTCGCTAAATTGCTGAGGCTGGTCTTGAACCTGCAACCCTCCTGTCCTAGCCTCCCAAGTACTGGGATGACAGGCATTAACCATCATGTCCAGCTAGGGACTATATCTTTTCTCTGACTTTTCTCTCTCTCTCTCTTTCTCTCTCTCTCTCTCTCTCTCTCTCTCTCTCTCTCTCTTTCTCCCTCTCTCTCTCTCTCCTTCCTGGCTGCCATGAGATGGGCAGTCTCCTCCGTCACACACATCCCTCCTTGATGCTCTGCCTCGCCGCAGCCCAGAGAAAAGAGACCCAATTGACCATGGACTGAAACTGTGCACCAAAATGATCGCACTTCCTCTAAACTCATCCCCTCAGGCATTTTATCACAGAGACAGGAAGCTGACCGACACAAGATCTGACCTTCTCCTGCAACCCCAAATTCATATTCACTACTTCTTACCGTGTGATCCTGCTCGGGTATCAAAGAGTCATCTGAAATGTTCTGGCCCACCGCCCCTCCCCCTCCTCCGCTGGATTATGCTTCAGGTCTTTGTTCTTGATTTGAAATTCTATTTCTTCAGGTATCCATGTGGTCTACTTTGTCTATGATAGGTGTCTGAGCTTGTCGCTGTATGCATGGACAAATTCCCTTTCAAATTGTTTTCATATCCCTGGATAGTACCTGACATGAAATTACATTTTTGTGTCTTTACTTTTTCCATCTCTCCCATGTTGTTTCGAGTTCCATGAAGACAGGATATTTGTATTCTGTTCATTATGGCCTTTATAATGTCTATGGATGACTTGACACATGGTAGATGCTCAATATGTAATTATCATTATATATTAAATATATGTATTTAATAAAAAAATAGGTACTAATGAGTGAAAACATCGCTCTGCCTGCATTAATTCTAGGATTGGACAGAAAGATGGAAGAGAGGAAGGAAGGAAGGAAGGAAGGAAGGAAGGAAGGAAGGAAGGAAGGAAAGAAAGAAGGAAGGAAGGAAAAGAAAGACAAAAATTCTAAAAATAAAAACATGTATCAGAATGACAATTATGTTTATTACAATTAACTCTAGGTAAAAGGTGTAGAATATATGGATTCCTGGCCAGGTGTGGTGGCACACACCTGTCATCCCAGTACTTGGGGGGCTGAGACAGGAGGACCTCAGGTTCAAGGCCAACCTCAGCAACTCAGTGAGGCCCTCTACAACTTAGCGAGACCCTGTTTCAAAATAAAAAATAAAATGGGGGGGGGTGTAGCTCAGAGGTAGAATACCCCTGGGTTCAATCCCCAGTGCCACAAACAGCAACAAAAAAAGATACGGATTCCTGTATCGATTCTGCTCTTATTAATAATATGTGTCAGTGGGCAAGGTAGTTTCTTGTTCTGTGTGTTCCACTGATATAGTGGTTAGAAGAGGTAGATGGGAGATACTGTTTTAAAATTCTGTGAACACACCTTTAATTTCTGGTGACATTATACTTATAAATAAGGCAGGATGAGAACATCTTATCATGAGAGATTGGAAGGTTAAAATATATACTTTTCCCGCACCTTAAAAACAGGCCATATTTATTTATTCTTATTCTTACTTATTCTTATTTTTCCTTTATATTTCTTCTATACTCGGTGTTGTCTAACGTGCTTTCACTTGCAATGTGAAAGCAATGTGAATGCACTTTCACCCACGTCACTGGGTGGTCACGATTTGATGAGGAAAGTACTTTAACCCTGGTTTAACAGATGAGGAAACTGAGGATTCCATGTTCGAGCCTCAGGGCATGCAGAGGAAGCCACAGGCTGGGATCCAAATCGTGGTAGCTGGGTCTTCTAGATTTCTGTCTCAAATAAGAGAGTGAAACAAAGATTAAAAAAAGGCAGAGAGAAACGGAGACAGAGAGATTAAAATACACAGTGAATCTGGGTGTGGTGGCACACACATATCATCCTAGGACTTGGAAGACTGAGATAGGAGGATCACAGGTTCCCGGCTAGCCTCAGCAACTTAGCCAGGCCCTTAGCAACTTAGCAAAAACTTGTTTCAAAACAAAAATTAAGAAAGGACTGGGAGGTAGAACTGTTAGCTCAGAGGTCGAACACTCCTGGGTTCAATCCCTCTGTAACAGAAAAATAAAATATACTAGCATGGAGGTCCACCTATGGCTAATTAAATTTCTTGTGGCCTTGAGCTCTCTCTCTCTCTCTCTCTTAAAATGAGAGTATTATTGGATTTCATTATTTTCTAATGCTTTCATCCTTGAATTTTATATGTATGTATAATATATATTGATCATACAAATATATGTGTGTGTGTATATATATGTATATATATGTATATATATGTATATATATATGTATATATATATATTATATATATTGATCAAACAAGCACAGATGTCACAAGACAGTAACCATTACATTTCTGAATTTGTTGCAAAATATATCACTTAGTCCCTAGCAGACAGTCCTCTGTGGGAAGGGGACCAATCCTATCTTTCTCGGTTCTTCACATCTGGACACTGACACAAGTGGAATTTAGAAAGCAGAAAAATCCTTTATAAATATCATAGCTCTTTGAAATGCCTAAAAGTTATGAGACTATACTATACACATCGACGAAGAAAATCTTCATCCATCTCATCAAAATTATGTCTAGAACTACGCTTATTCAGCTGTTTCTCTCTATGCATTTGCATGGATATTCTAATATTGGTCATCAATACCTAAACTCTGGCTGCCTTCGCTTGCAATAAATAGATTGCTGAATTATGTATTAGACTCTCAGTGGACTCTCTCCAGACTTCCTTGTCTATCTTTGTGGATCCCGAACGGCAGCCTGAAAGAACTAAAAACTTCATTTTCTAAATATATCATCTGTGTTGACTTAACTTAGGGAACATCCAGGGCATGAGAGCCATACCTAGACCCATGCCCTGTGCTGCTTTTCCGTGGGTGATACTTTCTGAGTTGAAGCGGGCCCATTGTATTTTGTTTATAGGTATTATCGGCTGCACGCTTTCCACGTTTATTCTTCCAAACATCCCATAGCTGTGGAGGAAAAATAAAAACAGATTCACTTCCTGGAAAAACTTGTGTTCTAGTGTGACCACTAGGTGGCGCAATGGGGATCCAGAATGCTCAGCCTCCCACCAGGCAGGCTTGCTCCCGAGGCATTTCCATAATTATTACTAATACTGTTATGTTGGGGATGATATTTCAAAGAACCAACATTGAAATATCACCTTAGCCCTTAGCTAAAGTGTTTCCATTGCTTTTATGTATATTTTGTCTTCCTCCTTCTGCCCGTGGCCTTATTAATAGTTTGTATTCCTCCGGTCCCTAACCACCCGCAGAGCAAGTAGGTCCACAGACTCTTCATTTTATTTATTGCCCAAAGTTTTAAAACAAAGAGTAAGCTGGGTGTGGTGGCACACACCTGTAATCCCAATACTTGGGAGGCTGAGACAGGAGGATCGCAGGTTCGAGGACAGCCTCAGCAATATAGGGAGACTTTCAACGACCTAGCAAGACCCTGTTTCAAAACCAAACATAAGAAGGTCTGGGGGCGTAGCGCAGAAGTAGAATGCGCCTGGGTTCAATCCCCATTACCCCCCCCACACACACACACACACAGAGAACGAGTAACAACTTAGATAATACCTTTCTTTTCTTTTCTTTTTTTTTTTTTTTTTGGTACTGGAAGTTGAACCCAGAGGCATTCTATCTCTGAGCGACACCCCCAGCCCTATTTTATTTTTGAAACAGCGTCTCACTAAGTTGCTGAGTGCTAGCCTCGAACCTACTATCCTGCTATCTCAGCCTCCTGAGTACCGGGATTTCAGGCGTGCACCACCACGCCAGGCTCCAGTTGTAGTCACTCCCACGACTCTCCTCACATTTACTTGTAGTATAAGAATGAAGGAGCCATGTGGAAACTTCATCTTCTAGTAACAGTTCAGATCTGTTATTTGCAAATTGCTATTTTTCTGGATCCATGCCAGACACCATATTGGAAAAAACACCCAGGATTTGTGAACATGCTCTCCGTTGATATTAGAATTGCTTGGCTTTGACAATAAACCATGTTCCCTCCTGCTCAGGGCACTAGAAGACCACCGACGCCTCCGACCGTAGAGCTACAGTGGCAGTTATGGAAGGGGTAGAAAAGCGACCACTTCTTTCCACATGGAAATGAAATGCAGACTGGGTCCTTACAACTGTTGCTCATTCACTGTGGGAAACACCCATCTAAAGATTCACCTCTTAATAATAATGACAAGCCGGGCGTGATGGCGCGCACTTGTAATCCCAGTACTTGGGAGGCTGAGACAGGAGGATTGCAGGTTCGCAGCCAGCCTCGGCTACTTAGTGAGGCCTCCGCAACTTAGTGAGACCCTGTTTCAAAATAAAGAATAAAAATAGGGCTGGGGGGTGTAGCTCAGAGGTAGAATGCCCCTGGGTTCAATCCCCAGTTCCGCTAAATAAATAAATAAATAAATAAATAAAATAGGTCCAATTTAGCCAAATAATGGTGGTGTATGCCTATAATCCCAGTACCTGGAAGGCACCAGGAGGATCACAGATTTGAGGACAGCCTCAGCAACCTAGTGAGACCCTATTTTGAAATAAAAAATAAATAAAATGGGACTAGGGTTCTAGCTCGAAGGTAGAATGCCCCTGGGTTCAAACACCAGTACCAAAAAAAAAAATGGGCCCAATTTTAGAAAAGGGCAGTAATCTCATACTTGAAGACTAATTCCAGTAATTATTATATGAACTGGCTTGTCAATTTATTATTGTGGGAAGTATCCGATATGCCTCACCATTAGTTATACAATAAAGGTTTTAAAAGATGCAAAAAAAATGTGAAATTAAGTCTTCCCAGCTAAGTTGAGATTGAACAGGACTCAAAAACAGAAAGAGAAGTCTGAATTACATCTATGTCTCGCTCTGCTCAGACTGCTGAACCAAACTATCATAAACTATTCATCAAAAACAGAAATTTCCTATTTTCTTTTTTTTTTGGAGGAAGAGGAGGTTGGGTGGATGTATTTATTTATTTATTTGCTTATTTGGTTCTGAGGATTGAACTTCACCTCTGACCTATACCCCCAGCCTGATTTTATTTTTTATGTTGAAACAGGGTCTCGCTAAGTTGCTGAGACTGGTCTCAAACCTTCGAACCTCCTGTGTCAGCCTCCCAAGTACTGGGATTACAAGCATGTACCTTCACACCTGGCTTTATTTTTTTATTTTGAAACAGGGTCTCACTACGTTGCTGAGGGCCTTGCTAATTTGCTGAGACTGGTCTAGATCCGCCATCCTCCTGTCTCAGCTTCCCAAGTCCTGGGAATACAGGCGTGTGCCACCATGTCTGGGGTTGGGCGGTTTTATTCACAATGAAAACAACATACAGGACTCCATATGTAGGTCCCTGGAATACGGTGTTATCTTGTGCTTCTCCTCGGGACCCTTGGAGCCAGCTTCTCTTGTCATTTCTTCTACATGATCCTCTTACTAGAGAGGGGATGTGTTAGAGGTCGAGAATCATTCTGCTCCATCCCATATGAGTTCAACATACCTCTTCTTTTCAACTACAAAATGTGTGGCTCAAACTCTCCGGGGTGGTTTGCAAATGCACAGGGACCCCTCAATCTACCGTAAGCCAACAGAGTTTTCCAGGTTCAAGTAATAGCAGCTCACGGGACGTGGTGGTGCACGCTTGTAATCCCAGTACTTGGGAGGCTGAGACAGGAAGATCGCAGGTTCGCAGCCAGCTTCAACTACTTAGTGAGGCCCTGCACAACTTAGTGAGACTCTGTTTCAAAATAAAGAATAAAAAATATGGCTGGGGGTGTAGCCCGGAAGTAGAATGTCCCTGGGTTCAATCCCTGGTACCGCATAAATAAATAAATAAATAAATAAATAAATAGCAGCAGCTGATTTGAGTTGTGATGGGACATTTTGGAGACAATGGGCCTGCCTTACCCAGGACACCTCCAACTTACTGGAACATATTGAGCAGTTTGATAATAACACATTATCATGGTATAAAGTAGTTAAATACTTTGGGAAATGGCTTTAATTTAGTGCCCAGTGGGTGCTTATTGGGGGATTATCCTATATTATGTGCAGTTTGACTTCTCCTTGGTTTTGGTACTATTCATATAGCCTTACATATATTTATGTAGTATATCATTTGTGTGTGTGTGTGTGTGTGTGTGTGTGTGTGTGTGTGTGTTACTGGGGATTGGACTCAGGGGCATTCTAACACCGAACTACACCCCCAGCCCTATTTTTTTTTTTGAAACAGGGTCTCGCTAGGTTGATGAGAGTCTCACTACTTGCTGAGGCTGTCCTCAAACCTGCGATCCTCCTGTCTCAGCCTCCCAAGTGCTGAAATTTCAGACGTGTGCCACCACGCCTGGCTTAGAGTATAATTTTTGCATTTAAAGTACAATTTTACTAAACACTGTTGCCTCACACAATAAAGTATGATTGGAGATCATCCAAGTGTTTTGGGTAAGATAGTACACAAATCATTCACACTTGGATGGGGATGGTTTATATATTTTCTGCCAAATTGTTGTATGATTGCTCCTTTTTAATTCGTCGTTTTGTTTTATGGCTTAGGTCATTGTTTAAATGAAAGATTTTAAGTTGACAAAACACTAAAAGAGATGAGGAATTTACTGCTGACAATAATATTAATAGCTTGTACTATATTAGCACTCATTATGAGCCAGGGCATGGTTTTAAGCCCTTTTTTTTTGTGGAACTGGGGGTTGAACCCAGGGGCATTCTACCTCCAAGCTACACCCCCAGCCCTATTTTTTATTCTTTATTTTGAAACCGGGTCTCACTAAGTTGCGGAGGGCCTCACTAAGTAGCTGAGGCTGGCCGCGAACCCAGATCCTCTGGTCTCAGCCTCCCAAGAACTGGGATTACAAGTGTGCGCCACCACGCCCAGCTGTTTTAAGCCCTTTATAAATATTTTCCAGCTGGTGTGGTGGTGCACACCTATAATGCTAGGACCTGGGAGGCTGACATAGGAGAATCACAGGTTTGAGGCCAGCCTCAGCAACTTAGTGAGGCCCACAGCAACAATATAAAAAAGGAGCTGGAGTATAGCTCAGAGGTAGAATGCCCCTGGGTTCAATCTCTAGTACCAAATAATCATCATCATAATAATAAATATTTTATCAATGCTTACTACAATTATGAAGAGAGTATTATTATTTCCCTGACTTCAGAGTTGAGGAGACTTGAGCACAGAAAGATTAAGTAAATTGCCCAAAGTCACAAAGTAAGATAATAGTAGAACCAAGAATATTCAAACATAGGCTATTGGTTCTTGAGCTGGCCCTCTTAATTGTGGCTTAATACAGCAAGAAGAGCTCTGAGCCGGGCATGGTGGTGCACACCTGTAATACCAGTACTTGGGAGGCTGAGACAGGAGGATCATAGGTTCAAGGCCAGCGTCACCCACTTAGCAAGACCCTCAGCAACTTAGGGAGATCCTGTTTCAAAATAAAAAATAAAAAGGAGCCGCGCGTGGTGGCGCACGCTTGTAATCCCAGTACTTGGGAGGCTGAGACAGGAGGATCACAGGTTCACAGCTAGCCTCAGTTACTTAGTGAGGCCCTCTGCAACTTAGTGAAACCCTGTTTAAAATAAAGAATTAAAAAAGGTCTGAGGGTGTAGCTCAGAGGTAGAATGCTCCTGGGTTCCATCCCCAGGACCAGAAAATAAATAAATAAATAAATAAATAAATAAATAAATAAATAAGTAAGTAAATACATACATACATACACAAATAAATACATAAATAAAAATAAATAAATAAAAATTTAAAAAAATAAAAAGAGCTGGGGGTGTAGCTCAGAGGTAGAATGTCCCTGGGTTTAATCCCCAGCATCACAAAAAGAAAAGAATGAGCCGGGTGTGTTGGCACACACCTGTAATCCCAGTACTTGGGAGGCTGAGACAGGAGGATCACAGGTTCGAAGCCAGCCTCAGCAAATTAGTGAGACCCTGTTTCAAAATAAAAAGGGCTGGGGGGGTATAGCTTAGAGGTAGAATGCCCCTGGGGTATCAATCCCCAGTACCAAAACAAGCAAACAATCAAACTCACAAAAAAGAAGAGCTATGAGTAGGGGACCAAGGATCAGAGACCACAGCCTAGTTGCAGTAGGTTGCACAGTTCCTAAGACAAGCAGCTTGGCCAGGCGGGTCTCAGGCGGGTCTCCTTTCCTTAGAGCCCATCTCAAAAAGGAACATCATAGCCAGGCGTGGTGGTGCACGCTTGTCATCCCAGTACTTGGGAGGCTGAGACAGGAGGATCGCAGGTTCGAGGCCAGCCTCAGCTACTTAGTGAGGCCTTCTGCAACTTAGAGAGACCCTATTTCAAAATAAAGAATAAAAAAATAGGGCTGGGGCTGGAGCTTGGAGGTAGAATGCCCCTGGGTTCAATCCTCGGTACCGAAAAAAAAGAAAAAAGAAGAGACAGCATACATTTCATGGGGGGAAAATGCTGTTGCTCACAGTGTTCATTCTAATGGCTGCCTGCCACAGGGCTGAGAGTTCCTGCTCCGGAGGTGAAAGGCTGGGTCTCATCAGGGCTGATGGGCGTGCCCCACCTTGCCCGAGTTTCCCTGAAGAGGTATGAGCTCCGTTGTTTGTTTTTATTTGTTTAAATTCAATCCGTTCTGTTTGTCTCCATTTTGAGGATTATCCTCATTCGTCAGGGCTCTTAACAGTCTTTCCCACCTTATTTTTTTCCCTCCTTTGCTTTGCCCAGCCTCTCTAAATAATTAATGACCCATGAAGAGTTCAGTAGCACTTCTAGAAAATGTTGGGCTTCTATTTAACAAAGGGTGTTAACACCATTACTTTTCCATCTTGTTTTTTTCCCCCTAGTAATGGGGATTGAACCCAGGGTCATTTTACCTCTGAGTTAAACTCTCAGCCCTTTTTATTTTGAAACAGGGTCTCGGTAAGTTGCTGAGGCTGGCCTCGAAGCTGCGATCCTCTTGTCTCAGGCTCCCAAGTACTAGGATTACAGGCATGTGCCACCATGTCTACCTACGTTTTCCATTTAATGATGATAATAGGCTATCTCCACTTTGGGCAGCATCAGGACTGCTCATCACTTGGGGTGATTCAAATAGCTCTGGTTGAACCATTGGCAATTGGATTTCCTTCCTCTCTGTCCTCCCACGACTGTGTCTTTGGGCAGATGGACTTCTCAGAATTGGAGGTGTCCTCCTATGTAAAACAGGATTTGATTAAATGAGCTGATGTTCTATACCTTTGTGGTTCTGGAACTGACTGCTGACAGGGGCTAGCTCCACCCTTACCCCAGCCCGATGGCTCAACTTCTCTTCCCCAGGCAAACTGATGTCAGAAAGAATCAACTGGCCGAGCGTGGTGGCGCACGCTTGTAATCCCAGTACTTCGGGAGGCGGAGACCGGAGGATCGGGGTTCGTGGCCAGCCTCAGCTCTCTCTCTCTCTCTCTCTCTCCTTAGTGAGGCCCTCTGCAACTTCGTGAGACCCGGTTTCAAAATAAAGTATAAAAAATAGGGCCCGGGGTGTAGCGCGGAGGTTGAACGCCCCTGCGTTCAATCCCCCGTACTGCAAAAAAAAAAAAAAAAAAAGAATCAACCGGAAGCCGGGCTTGGTGGTGTCAGGCCTATAGTCCCAGTACTTGGGAGGCTGAGACAGGAGGATCACAGGTTCAAGGCCAGCCTCAGCAATTTAACAAGGCCTTCAGAAACTTAGTGAGACCCTGTTTCAAAATAAAAAAAACTAAAAAGGGCCAGGGGTGTAGCTCAGAGGCAGAATGTCCCTGGGTTCAATCCCCAGCAACTAAAAAAATATAAAAGAGAGAGAGAGAGAGAGAGAGAGAGAGAGAGGAAGGAAGGAAGGAAGGAAGGAAGGAAGGAGAAGAGAGAGGTAGGGAGGGAGGGGAAGGAAGGAAGGAAGGGAGGGAGGAGAAGAGAGAGGGAGGGAAGGAGGAGGAAGGAAGGAAGGAAGGAAGGAAGGAAGGAAGGAAGGAAGGAAGGAAGGAAGGATGGGAGGGAGGGAGGGAAAAGAACCAACCAACAGCATGATAAATAATTGGTCTCCAACATGTGCTTCTAATTCAGAGAAAGGACCTTTAGCCACGGTGAGTATTGCGTGTGATTGAAGTGTTTCATGTGGAAATTCGAAGGTTTCTGAGAACTTTCTGCAAAGACGTTTTTCACAGTAACTAAACCTCTTGGGGCTTTTTTCTGTCTCGAGTTCAAGGTACTTAGTGATTAAGGATGTTTTAGAGGCCCCTGTGGTAAGCGATAGCAGCAGAAGAAAAAGCATTCTTTGGCTATGTCATGTAGCAAGACGATCTGTTTGGGTTTTTCGGGGTTTTCATCCACTGAGTTCGCTGAAATACTTTAAATAATGAACCTGTTTCTCTGTAGCTTGAGGCGTCTCCAAAGTTTCCATCCAGGGCCAGTGATGAGTGATCATCCAGCACAGACTGTCTTCTTTATTTAGAAGATTCTCAACCTCAGTCCAACTACTTTTCCTTGGATGACAGACAGATTCTAGACATGGTATCTTTTTTTTTTTTTTGGTCGTGGTGGTACTGGGGATCGAACCCAGGGGCATTCTACCTGTGAGATACATCCCCAGCCCTTTGAATTTTTTATTTTATTTTATTTTTGTGTGGTACCGGGGATTGAACCCAGGGGCATTCTATCTCCAAGCTCCATCCCCAGCCCTATTTTTTATTCTTTATTTTGAAACAGGGTCTCACTAAGTTGCGGAGGGCCTCGCTAGTTACTGAGGCTGGCCTCGAACCTGTGATCCTCCTGTCTCTCAGCCTCCCAAATACTAGGATTATAGGTGTGTGCCAGCATGCCTGGCTAGACATGGTATCCTTTTACTTCACAGTATTTATAAAAACAGATGAAATCAACGAGACCAAGCAGCAAAAGGAAATAGGTTATTTATTTTATTTTATATTTTGTTTATATTTTTCCTTGTTAGATCCTCTGCAACGGAGTCTACTGAACTTCAAAACATTTAGGGGTGTCGAACTGAGCCTCCAAATTCTGCACCAAGGATCCCCAAATGCAGGTATGGACATTCCAGAAGAAAGGCTCACAGGGAGCCGGGCGTGGTGGCACACACTTGTCATCCCAGTACTTGAGAGGCTGAGACAGGAGGATCCGGGTTCGCGGCCAGCCTCATTTATTTAGTGAGGCCCTCTGCAACTTAGTGAGACCCTGTTTCAAAATAAAGAATAAAAAATAGGGCTGGGGGTGGAGCTCGGAGGTAGAATGCCCCTGGGTTCAATCCCCAGTACCACAAAAAGAAGAAAGAAAGAGAGAGAGAGAAAGAAAAGAAAGAAAGAAAGAAAGAGAGAGAGAGAGAGAGAGAGAGAAAGAAAGAAAGAAAGAAAGAAAGAAAGAAAGAAAGAAAGAAAGAAAGAAAGAGAAAGAAAGAAAGACTCACAGGGGATGGCAGGACCAGGCAAGAAGCAGCTTGTCCCAGATCTCCTGAGCCAACTCCCTCCTGCTAGAGGAATGTGCTAAGTTGCTTTAGATCAGAGACAGAAGCACTGGCTGACTCCAGATCTTTCTTCTTGAAGGAAAGTTCTAAGGCTGTGCAGACCACAGATGGATTTCCCGCCACACTGGGATTATGTCTCTTTAGGAAAACATCCTATCAGGGGTCTTGCTTGCTCCCCACCCAGAGACTTATCCACACCAAGTCCCAGTGATTAGTTTTTGTTTTCACAGACCTCAGAGCCAGGAGAAATCTTTGCAGGAAATTCATCAACTGTTTCCCTGCTGTATGCTCTGGGTGCACCCCGGTACCCCCATATGCTTTTTTTGTGTATGATGCTCAATGTTTTCTTTTCTTCTTCTTTTTTCTTTCTTCTCCATAATATGGCCCCTACTGCTCCTTGAAAAACGAAAGTCAGAGAGAAAGAGGCCACCCTCGTTTCAGAACGGAGGCAGGGCCTTGTGATTTATAGAGTAGCATGGGCGCAGGCCTGGTTTCTGCAAATCCCCGGGGGGAGCTTACCTTACAAAATACAGGGCTTCATGCCTGCCTGGCAGGCTGTTCAGGACAGCAACATGGAGACCTGAAATGGACTGCACTAACGGGATACTGTAAACTAAGCAGAATTTGGTGTTTAATCATTTCAATAGGAGTGTCTTTTTTGTTTTGTTTTGTTTTGTTTTGATACTGGGGATTGTACCCAGAGGCATTCTACTTCTGAGCCACCACTAGCCTTTTTTATGTTTTCTTTTAGAAACAGGGTCTCACTCGATTGCTGAAAGTCTTGCTGTGTTGCTGAGGCTGTCCTGGAACCTGCCATCCTCCTGTCTCAGCCTCCCAAGTACTAGCATTGCAGGCCTGCACCACTACACCTGAATAGATACTCTCTTACACACATATCCCAGGCACCAACTCAGAAATAAGAAATACAGATATTCAAAGGATCTAGGTTCCTCGGTGTGTATTTAAAGTCTCCTCAAATGTTCTAAATTGAAGCAGCATGCCGGGCATCCCAGTACTTGGGAGGCTGAGACAGGAGGATCCAGGTTCATGGCCAGCCTCAGCTACTTAGTGAGGCCTTCCGCAACTTAGTGAGAACCTGTTTCAAAAAAATAAAGAATAAAAAATAGGGCTGGGGCTGTAGCTCAGAGGTAGAATGCCCCTGGGTTCCATCCCCAGTTCCACACACATACAAAAAAAATTGAAACAGCTTGGTCTTACTGGGGTCTGCTGGGACAATATAAGCAGTTTTTGGTTTTATTTGTTAACTCCCCCACACACCTGAATAGGGCCTCCCCTCCCCCCACTGATTCCAGTGTAATTCCCATTAGGGAATATACACAGCCCTGTTGTGGGGAAGGACGAAGATAAAGGGCAGCCCCACAGCAGCTGGGTCAATTCTTTTATCAAGGCCTCTCAGCCACCAGTGTCTCAGAGCGATTTCCAGGCCAAAAGCAATTCCTTTGTGTTTGTTTTACAATAATAGAGGAATTTCCTCATCTCGCCAGAAAATATGTAGCTTCCGCAGCGACCGACACCATCAAATGTCATAGGACCGGCACCGTCAAATGTCATAGACAACTTGGACTCAAACATCATTTTTTTTCCTTACTAGCCTTGTTTTCTCAATAAATTCCCTTTAGACGAATTGCTCACCATGTCAGTTAGAAATCCTATGAATAATTTGTCCATTCTTGCAGAAGTCTAGAGACATGTGATCTAAGGATGGAGTCTCTCCTCTCTCCATTCCCCCTGGTTGGGGGTGTCCTTGATTTGCTTTCTCATAACATGGTTGCAAGGGTGTCAGCTATCCATCTGAGGTCCCCAGGAGAGGAGGGTGAATAGGGAGAGTCAAAGGATGTGTGCCAGCCAAATCAACCCCTATAAAAAGAGCTTTTATCAAGGCAACTCTGAGCGCTCTCTGCAGACATCACATAGCTAAGAACAGGGCCACCTAACACCGCCCCTTGCCCAAGGGGGACCGGACAGCATAGGGGCCATCATTTTTGTAACCTGAGCATGTTGTCCCGGTGAGCAATTTGTTAAGAAGAAGCAGAGAACCGGGCATTTGATGACATAGAAATTTGCACCATCCACTTCACTATTTTGTTGCAGACACTAAGCAATCCGCACCAAGCACTCGGCAGTGCTTGATGAACGGGGAGCAGGTGAAATAGTATTTCCTCCTCTCTGGGCTTATTTGCTCCCCCAGGACCCTGTTCACAGGCTGCAGCACACGGTGGCGCAATGCCTCGAGGTCACGATTTGTTTGCCATCTAATGAACTCCAGCGAATAATTTCACTTTCAAAGAGGAAAGAGATGGCATGGGTGAAAAGAATATTCAGCCTATTCTCATCGGGAATGCATTTGAAAGTAGAAATCCCATTTGGCACAAAGCCTTTCTGTATCGCTCACAGGAGCAACTAATTGTTATTTCAGATAGAGCTGTTCTACACGCTGTTAAAAACCCATAAAGATGGTTTACAGTGCTGCCTACGTTATAATTACGTGAGATACCATTCTTATTTTCGGCAGAGTTCACACTACCAAGAATATAGCTACATGCACAGACTCATTGCATTAAGATCTTTATTATTAAGTAACTCGTGGAGGGAGGTTCCAATTGTGTTATAAATCGACACAGAAAATTAGAGACGACTATTACACAGGATTGCTGGTTTTACATTCTATTCTGTGTACAAGGATTTGACTGTGAAGGCACACAGCACGGCAGAATGGATTTAGTTGGACATCGCTGTCCCCGTTCTGATATTGCCGAGGCACGCAGCACGGACAGATGAGTCCAAGGAGCAAAGCTCAGCGAAAGGAAACTAGATATGAGCGAAACAAACTAAAAAGGGGGAAAAAAGCATTTGGATAGTTATCCTGCTGTTTTTTTCTTACCTTGGAGAATGTTACCGTCTAATTTAACCAAGTAACTCACTGCTGCTACAAAATCCTAATCTACAGTGTTTGTGTGCATCATTTAAAAAACGGAATTTGCGTTCCTGAAGCAAGACAGAAAAAAAAAGTGCATTACTTAGATCTTTGATAGAAAGGTTCAGGACAGTTTTGCAACTTATGACAGGAGCAAATCTTTTATTCATAAGACAATAGGAATGAAAGATGTGCATGTGTGCCTTTAAAAAGTAACTATTGGTCTTAGGCTTAGCAGAAAGAGAGGAAGGAAGGAAGGAAGGAAGGAAGAAAGGGAGGGAGGGAGGGAGGGAGGGAAAGGAAGGAATTTAGTTAGTTTACATATGTAACTATTTTATTTTCCCTGGTAATCTTGGATTATGTGATTCAATTCAATTCACTTGTATGGTTTAATTATTTTTATTGCAGTACTGGGGATTGAACCCGGGGGCATTCTACCTCCAAGCAACACTCCCAGCCGTATTTTTTATTCTTTATTTTGAAACAGGGTCTCACTAAGTTGTGGAGGCCTCACTAAGTCGCTGAGGCTGGCCATGAACCAGGATCCTCCGGTCTCAGCCTCCCAAGTACTGGGATTACGAGCGTGTGCCACCAAACTCGGTGTGGTTCAATTTACGTGGTGGAGGAGAGAGAGATTTTCCAGAAAAAGCAGAAACTATGTGTATGTCTCTCTATATACATACATACGTACACACACGTAGTTAATATAATTTAAGTAAAATAAACAAATAAAAACCATGGCGTATGCATGCTGCCAGATCATCAACAGACTTGCTTTGCACAAATGATTCCAAATGCAGCTACTAATTCCTCCATTTAGAAAGCTTAAAGTGACTCTTCATTCATAGGTGACTGAGTTTGTGTCTAAAGGATTCATGACTTAGCATCTTTCAACATGGAAATAGAGCATTCAAATGTATCTCACGTCCTAAAATTTAAGCACTCCCATAGAATTCAGATTATTTATTTAATATACATTTAAATTACCTTAATCCTATTATATTTCACAAAATCCTCGGCTTAAATGATTGTCTCGATTAAAGAAAAAAGAGTTTCTTAAAATCTACCCTAGAGTCATTTTTGTCTTGTAAGGTGGCCAAGACTGCTTCTGGGCACAAATGAATACTTCCCTTTCCCCCCGACCCCTTCAACAAAAGACCCTACTCCTTTATGTAGCAGGCTCCACTGCATTCTATCAGGGTGCAGGTAAACACTTCTCTAAGAGTCTGAAGATGTTTACAGCTTCTACTCATCCCTTCCTCCCATCTATGATCCTGTTGTTTCGTTTCACCTCATCCTCGAAAAAGGTGGGAGATGGGCACACCAAGTCCCCTGGACAGAGAACTTGGAGTGGTCATAGTGGTCTTACTTCTGTTCCCCATTTGTTGGAGTCAACACATGCATAGACGAGAGAAATAGTGCTTTCAATAATGTCAACTTCTGCCCCATGAATTGGAGGGGGAAATAGCTTCTAGCACTTACATAAATCATGACCTGGGCAAGTGTTCGTGGAAAAAGTCTTTGAACTGGTGGTATTGTCCATTCCTTACAGTCGCTACCTCTGTCTGCTGATACCAAGACACTCTGAGAGGCTAATAGAGGGACTCGAACTAGCCAACGGATTTCACATTTACATCTTTATAGTTCAGGTACTGAATGCACAGCTTGTATATCTTGGTTAGAAGATATGATGCTTTTCATAAGAAATCACTCATTCTATTATCAATTTTTATACATTTAGAAACCTACTGTTCACTCCAGTTTACGTATCTTCCTATTTTTTATTGATTATAGCCTCTTGCCTTTATTTATTCCCCATTACTGAATATCACACCTCCAATTAAAGATATAAGTAAATGAGATCATAATAAAAAGAGGTGAAATTTAATCCATTAGGCTTCTTAATAGCATTCAGAATGCTAAGTTTGCTAGCAAAAGCTTATTTTAATAGTGAAAAACTATGGAAATTTGAGATTATCTTTTACCAAGTTTAACGTACCCTACTAACGATAAAACATAGCTATACATTTTGTGTGTGGGAGGGGGTACTGGGGATCGAACCACAGTATGCTCTACCTCTGAGCTATACCCCCAGCCCTTTTTATTTTTATTTTTTGTGTTTTTGTTTTTGTTTTGTTTCATTTTGTTTTAGTACTGGGGATGGAACCCAGAAGCATTCTGTGTCCAAGTTATACCCCCAACCCGATTTTATTTCTTATTTGGAAACAGGATCTCACTAAGTTGCAGAGGGCCTCACTAAGTTACCAAGGCTAGCTTCAAACCTGCGATCCTCCAGTCTCAGCCTTCCAAGTACTGGGATTACAAGCGTGCACCACCACGCCTGGCTCTTTATTATTTTTTTTTTTTATTTTGAAACAGGGTCTTGCTAAGTTGCTGAGCATCTCACTAAGTTGCCAAGGCTAGCCTCGAACCTGTGATCCTCCTGTCTCATCCTCCCAAGTACCGAGATTACAGGTGTGCACCACCACCCCCCAGGCTGCTATACCTTTTTTTTTAAAGCCGTTTACAACTACTTGCCTTCCGGTGATTGGCTGAGAGATAAAACGACCAAGTGGTAGCCCTCCTGACAGTGCAGGACTACATCTGGGATTCAAGAGAGATTCGGTTTAAAGTCAGGAAAGCTTTCTGGTAAGGCGCTTCTTTGCACTCCTCGGCAGAAGGGGTGGTCTCCTCGGGGTTTTCGCAGCTGCTGACGATGGCGATGGCACTAAAGGACCTTCGTCTGACGTTGGTGTCTGCCGTGCAGGTGCCTCGGCCTGGTGGAGGCTTCTCCATGTTGTGGAGCTGCTGGTCTTTCCAGTCCAACTGTTTGGCACTGCAGAACGGGGCATACACTTCCACGCTCCCCTCGAACTGTAGACAGTTCACTTTATAATACTTCCTCTTCACCTCCAAGACATCGTTAAACCTGTGGCCCCAGAGGATTTCTCGGGGGACATAGGAACTTCTAGACTGGTGGGACGTCCCCGTGGAGTCACCAGTATAGATAAATGTCACCAGGATCTCAAAGTTATCTTTGGCCACGGCTTTGCGGTCCAGGGCGTACAGGGGACTCTCGTGGTCGATTTCGTGAACGATGGTTACGGGGGTCACGAGGATGATCTGGTCATTGACCAACTTGAGGTCTTTGAAGGCCATCGTCATCCGCCCTTCGCTGTCCTCTGTGTAGCGGAGAAGCTGGGCTCTGACAGTGCCTTCCACCACGTGGTTGGGTCGGAAGTCACCGATGCGCCACATGAGACACAATTTCCCATCCCTCATGCCTATGAGCGCGAAGTAGCTGAAACGGATGGTCTGGGCTCTCTTTCGAGCCGTGGCCATCTTGGCCAGGGCGGCCCCAATGATGAAGGTATTGATGATGCAACTCAGGATAGACTGGAGTGTGACTATAAGCACAGCAACCGAGCACTCCTCGGTGACACAGCGGTACCCATACCCGATGGTGGTCTGGGTCTCCAGGGAGAACAAGAATGCCCCGGTGAAAGAATGGACATTGTCCACGCAAGGGGTGATGTCTGGATCATTCAACAGATCCCCGTGGTGAAAGGCGATGAGCCAAAAGATGGTGCCAAATATCAACCAGGACAGAATGTACGACAGAGAAAATATCACAAACATATGACGCCATTTGGTATCCACCAGGGTGGTGAAAATGTCAACCACGTAGCTCCCCCATTCTCCAAAAATGTGCTTGAAGTACACATTGCAGCTGCCATCCTTGTGAAGTAGCCGTCTTCTTGCCCTTCTCTTCTCCTCTAGGATGTGCTCTGGGGGGTAGCCCGGGTATTTGGGGTCCACATTCACAGTCTGGTAGCTGCTGCCGTAATAGCTCATCCTCTCTTCTCCCCTTAGGGCATTAGGTGAGTAAGAGCGCTAGGTGTGTAATGATCTCTCGATTTGTGCTGTTGGTTAAAACCTAAAAAGAGAAAAGAAGAAAAGAAAATGACACGCGCTTTATCATTAGCTTTCGATTGCCGTCTTTAAAGCAGTCAGCCAAGTCTGGGGCAATTTTACGCCATCTGAAATAGCGGAGAGTTCTTTAGAACCATAGAGACACTCGGTATTGATTACTCTTTTCGGCTGAGAACTTAACCCCGTGGCGACATCAACAAAATATGCAATTAGAGAAAAATACCATTTTTATATATGCACACGGCTTGAGTAAACACTGCAATTATCCCAAATGATGCCCCACTCCTTTTTTTTTGTTTTTGTGAACCCAGGGGCATTCTACCTCCAAGCTCCACCCCATGCCTATTTTTTATTCTTTATTTTGAAACAGGGTCTCACTAAGTTGCGGAGGGCCGCACTAAGTAGCTGAGGCTGACCGCGAACCCAGATCCTCCAGTCTCAGCCTCCTAAGTACTGGGATTACAAGCGTGTGCCACCACACCTGGCTTCCCACTCCTTTTTTCGGATCTGACATAGACAGCATTTGCTTGATTTGTGTATACTCTTCTCGCAGGAGAGCTTTCAAAGAACAAAGGAATCCATATTATACAGGGGCAAAATAGAATTCAGATATTTGGCTAGCAGCCTTAAATCAGGTGGTTTTTCTTAAAGAATGATGCCAAAAAGCTGGGCGTGGTGGCGCACGCTTGTAATCCCAGTACTTGGGAGGCTGAGACAGGAGGATCCGGGTTCGCGGTCAGCCTCAGCTACTTAGTGAGGCCCTGTTTCAAAAATAAAGAATTAAAAATAGGACTGGGGGTGTAGCTTGGAGGTAGAACACCCCTGAGTTCAATCCCCAGTACTGCCAAAAAAAAAAAAAAAAGAATGATGCCACAGAGTTTCTACCTTCATTTATAATAGGACTTAAGCCCTGGGTGTGATAATAAATAGTCCCTCACCTGCAGCACCTACCGCTTCCCCTCTCTTTCACGCAGGATGTTCTTCTGTGCTTCCCAGGACACAGTAGAAGAGACAGGGGCATCGACCGCAGATTAAACTCCTTTCCCCTAGCTCCACCCTTAGTCTTGATTGGAAAACATTTTTTTTAACCCCACAGAAGTTAAAACCACTCCCAGGTAAGCTTTCACTAAGGTGTAAAGTTGCTTCTGTCTTTGTCTCATACCATCCATCCTTTTTTTTTTTCTGTCTTTCTTTTCTTTTCTTTTCTTTTTTTTTCCTTTTTGGACATTGGCAGCTCTTCTCTTTCCCTCTGAATAGAAGCCGAAAATTTGCCAAAGTTGCTAATCTTGTTCCCTCTTAAAGGGAGCATGCTACAATATAATTGGACCCTTCTCTCTAGCTCTTTGGGGTCTTTCTGATGCCTTTGCAGTCAACCCTAGGCAAAATCATTTTTTTTTTCTGCTGCCAAATTCAGTCTTGAGAAGACTAAGGCAGAACAGATAGTTTGTATTGTTTCAGCATCCATGGTATACGCCAATGGATTTCCCAGCTCAAGTCTGAAAGTAAACTCTAAAAATGCAATGTTCAAATTGTCTTTAGTTACTTCTGTGAAAAGACAAAGGAAGGAGGAAGAGAAGTAACTGCAGCCCTATTAATGGTTTAGTAATTATAAGAATATGTGCTCTATATATTCATTTTTGGGGGGTACTGGAGGTTGAACCCAGAGACATTCTACCCCGAGCTACACCCAGCCCTATTTTATTTATTTATTTATTTATTTTGTGGTACTGGGGATGGAACCCAGGGGCGTTCTACCTCTGAGCTACACCCCCAGCCCTATTTTTTATCCTTTATTTTGAAACCGGGTCTCACGAAGTTGCGGAGGGCCTCACTAAGTAGCTGAGTCTGGCCGCGAACCCGGATCCTCCGGTCTCCGCCTCCCAAGTACTGGGATTACAAGCGTGCACCACCACGCCCGGCTATTTTATTTTATTTTATTTTATTTTGTATATTGAAACAAGGTCTCACTAAGTTGCTAAGGGACGTTACTAAGTTGCTGAGGCTGTTCATGAACCTGTGATCCTCCTGTCTCAGCCTCCCAAGTATTGGGATTACAGGTGTGTGCTACCACCCCCAGCTATAATATATGTTCTATGTATTCTACCTGTGCTAAATGAGAGAAAGAACAGAGAGAGAGAGAGATATTATATAAGAGGATCCTGCCATTCTGCTGCATACAAAATGTAAGTAGGAATAAATACTGATCCTGACACGGAGACGCCCCCCCCCAGTACCAGCCAGGGAAATGAATTACTAAATACTTATCCACTATGAAAGGGCAGAAAGAGTTAACCCCCCCCCCCGTGCAAAAGAATCATTTTCCTTCTTCTCCCAGGATCGGGCCCACTTTACAATAAACTCTTTGTTTAGTGGACCACTTACAAGGATGGACTCTGCTTACCGCCAAAAAATCCTGCAAGGCATATGTGGATTTCTTTCTGTCCCCCTGCCAGCTCACGGACCACTGTATCCATCCTCATGATCGGTCCTGAATAGATACACCCCCTCCTTAGTCAGCACTTCAGCCATCTTTGGGGAAGACAATTGTGTAATTTCAGGACAGGACCCAGGGCTGCCAAAATGCTTAGTGGATTGTGGAACATAAAATACTTCCACAGATTCAGACTCGGTAGTGCGCGCTTATAATCCCAGTATTTGGGAGGCTGCGGCAGGAGGATGGCAGGTTCGAGGACAGCCTCAGCAACTTAGTGAGACCCTGTTTCCAAATAAAAAATAAAATAAGGATGGGGGTGTAGCTCAGGGGTAGAATGCTTCTGGGTTCAATTCCCAGTACCAAAAAAAAAAAATACTTCCACCGATTTTGTCCGCAACACCCACCATTCGTTGGTCTTTGGGGGTCTCTGTCTGCGTTGTCATATAATGACACCAAAACCAAAAGTAGCCACCAGGGGATTCCCAGTCTCTGCTCTTACCTGATCATAGGAGGCATGAGAATGGAATGAATTCTTTTTATTTATTTCTTTTCCCAAGGGCATCCTTCCTCTGAACTACATCCCCAGCCCTATTTTATTTTGAAACAGGGTCTCAATAGATTGCTGAGGGCCTCGCTAAATGGCTGAATCTGGCCTCGACCCTACGATCCTCCTGTCTCAGCCTCCTAAGTATTGGGATTACAGGAGTATGCCACTATTACCAGCTAAGAATGCAATGAATGATAATCAAAGGCCCAGATGATTTCAAACGAAGAAGCAGATTTGGAAGTAGAATTGTTTTCTTGTTAACTGCTTTCCTTAAAGGGAACTACACACATCAGGGGAGGCCGAGAGGAAGAGCGCACAGTTCATAAATCAAGAGCTACTGTGTGTCTCTGTTCTTTTCTCATGCCAAAAGAAAAAAACAATCTTTTTTTCAATTTGAAATGGCATCCATTTGGCATCCCTGTGAATTCCAGTAGTACTGGCAACTGTTATAAACAAGCCACTTTTAAAACACCTTCCAAAATGTGCTAATCGGCAAACAAATTTTCAATTAATTCAAGTTACAAGCGAGCAAATTTGAGCATGTGGAAAATTTGTGGCTGAATAATGTAGCAATTTCAGAAACACAAGCTACAACTGGGAGAGTTCGGCCCCAAACTCACCACATGCTCTGATACTCATTATTGGGATCATACATCTCTACTGACCCCAGAGATGAGCGTGCAGATTCTGTTTCGGTTCATACTCTTTCTTCCTCTATACCATGAGTCTCCAACAATGTAAATGATACATGTTTAAGACGAATGTCATCAAGCTGAATGGTAGATGATAGCCAAACTCATCATAGTGAGTCCTACCCATTTCTCTGCCTACACGATGAGCAGAGAAATCTGTGATGAACAAAGGCCTTTTTGTCAAAATGACGAGACAAAATAAACATCTTGGCCAGGTGTGGTGGCACACACCTGTCATTCTAGTACTTGGGAGGCTAAACAGAGGATCGCAGGTTCGAGACCAGCCACAGCAACTTAGTGAGACTCTCAGCAACCTAGTAAGACCCTGTTTTGAAACAAAAAAAAATAAATAAAATACGGAGGGGTGTAGCTTGGAGGTAGAAGGCCCCTGGGTTCAATTCCCAGTACTAAAAAGAAAAAAAACTACACACACACACATTTTTTAACTTTTTTTTGTGTGTGGTACCAGGGATTGAACCCAGGAACATTCTACCTCCGAGCTACACCCCCAGCCCTATTTTTTATTCTTTATTTTGAAACAGGGTCTCGCTACGTTGCAGAGAGCCTCACTAAGTAGCTGAGGCTGGCCGCGAACCTGGATCCTCCGGTCTCAGCTTCCCAAGTACTGGGATTACAAGCGTGCGCCACCACGCCTGGCTTTTTTAACTTAATACAATTAGTAAGATGAGAAAAGTGGCTTATCAGGAGTGGGTTGGCTGACACCTCTCACTTTCTGTCTCTCAACTCTCTTCATGGGATGAAGTAAGTCATGGTACCTTGTAGTGTTTTTCTCAATTTCTTCGGACATGTTAGTGAACTTTGATGACCTTCTGGGGATACACAATCCTCATGTACCTAACTCTAGCCCCATCTAAGTCCTTGCTAAGTTGCTGAGGCTGGCCTCAAACCTGCGATCCTCCTATCTCAGCCTCCCAAGTACTGGAATTACAGGTGTGCACCACCAGGCCCAGCCAAAAAAAAAAAAAATGTTTCTTAATCTCCTTTGACTAGTAGGATTTGCCCTTAAGCCTCCATTTTCCTGGTCTTTGAATGGATTCAAGGAAAAGAAAAACTTTTATTAATTCAACACATTTCAAATGGGCCATAAACATAGTAGGGAAAATTTCCAACCACACAAATGAGCATTCCACATATTTGTGCCTGTTCCTTGATGTACAAAATTGCCTCAGTCAGACCCAGACATTTGGAAGCATTTTCTGAGCTGTTTTGCCACATCCTCTCAAATTCAGCTATTCACCTGCTCTACTACTTTTGCAAAAAGTTCGTCAAAGCTCACCTTTCATTACCATGCTTGAGGGCACAACATAAAGGCGAAGACTTCACAAGCTTGTGTCACATCTATGGTAAAATTCCATCTTGTGCCTGGCATGGTGGCGCACACCTGTAATCCATGGAGGCTGAGTCAGGAGGATCACAGTTTTCAGACCAGCCTCAGCAGTTTAGTGAGACTCTCGGCCACTTGATGAGACCCTGTTTCAAAACAAAAAATTTAAAAAATAAAAAATAATAAAAAGGGCTGGGTACGCCAGGTGTGGTGGCACATGCTTGTCATCCCAGTACTTGGGAGGCTGAGACCAGAGGATCCGGGTTCACGGCCAGCCTCAGCTACTTAGTGAGGCCCTCCGCAACTTAGTGAGACCCTGTTACAAAATAAAGAATAAAAAATAGGGCTGGGATGTAGCTTGGAGGTAGAATGCCCCTGGGTTCAATCTCCGGTACCTCAAAAAAATAATACAATAATAATAAAATAAAATAAAAAGGCTGGGTACATAGCTTGGAGGTCCCATCCCCAGTACCACAAAAGTAAATAAATAAATCCATCTTGTTTCTAGCATCTACTTAACATCAACATATTCATGTTGTCTATCTTGTATAAGTTGAGATGCATCACACACACACACACAAAAATGGTTTAAACTACCTTTGGTAGGTTTCAATTATTGATGCTCATGGTCTTTGAGGTTAAAAGTCCCTTCTTTTCCCCATCCAGGACGTGAGGTGGTTAACATGTGAGTCACCAGTAATCAAGTTACTTCCCTGGCAACTATTAGATGAGATAAGTTTGCAAGAAAATGTGAGAACTGATAGGGTGGTTGAAAAGGCGGCCTCATTCCTCCTGCAGGTCATTGTCCTTGAGAGCCAGCTAGGTGGGGCTGTGTGCAGAGCAGCTTTGATAAGACAGGGCCTTTCAGGACAAGGTCAGGGAGGGAAGAGGCGGGTGTGGGTGGGTTCTCATGGCTGAGGGAGGAAAGAGAGAGGGGCATCAAGTCAGGACAAACCCCTACAAAGTTGGGCTACCTTTCTATGTCGTTCAAAACCTGTTCCACAACTTCCTGTCTTGGAATCATGCCGGAGGAGCCTTATCTTGCCTGGAATTTTCATCAGACATGCAGACACACGGAGATGGAGCTCCACTTTCTACCCCTGAACTCCTGCTTCCCCCAGAACCTCCTAGATACTGTCCGGACTTCTCCCAGTCCCCTGACTCCGGAGCTGCAAGCTGTTTCTCCTTCGTTGGCAAATCTATAGTGTCCCTACCATTCCTTCTCAGCTGCTGTCTGGCCCGGCGCAGGTTTTGGGGTGACTCATAGTTTGTCTTCCTTTCTCTTCTTTCCTTCCTCCCATCTACCCTCTAACCCTGATCCAGTGTCTCAGGAACAATGGATGTTTACATCTTTCCTGACATAACTTGACAATTTCTTCTTCTGAGTCCATTTAAGAGAGTTTTAGACCAGTGTCCTATGGAAAAGGGTTATAATATGTTCTGAATAACCCGGGCGTGGTGTCGCACGCTTGTAATCCCAATATTTGGGAGGCTGAGACCAGAGGATCTGAGTTCGCGGCCAGCCTCAGCTACTTAGTGAGGCCCTCCGCAACTTAGTGAGACCCGGTTTCAAAATAGAGAATAAAAAAAATATAGGGCTGGGGTGTAGCTTGGAGGTAGAATGCCCCTGGGTTCAATCCCCGGTACTGCAAAAAGAAAAAAAATAATAATAATACGTTCTGCATAGAGAGCCAGCCTGAAAGCTGGGGCCGGGGAGTAGAAACCCAGTATCCCTACATCCCTAGTCGCGCTCCCTGGAGATCCTGTTTCCAGCCCAGTTTTTCCTTCAGTGATATCTATGTCCCAACTCCAAGTCCTGTCTCACTCAAAACGCTGCTGTGTTCCATAAAGAAGTAGAAATTTGGAGTCTGGGATTTTGTTTCTCTACTTTGGGGATGTCAAATTAGTACCAAAATCACTTTAATCAGAACACGTCATATATATGTATTGAAACATCATACCGTATCCCATATAAGTATGCATCATTATTATGTCAATTTAAAATATCATAACAAGCCGGGCGTGGTGACTCACACTTGTAATCCCAGTACTTGGGAGGCTGAAACCGGAGGATCAGGGTTCGAGGCCAGCCTCAGCTACTTAGTGAGGCCCTCCGCAACTTAGTGAGACCCTGTTTCAAAATAAAGATTAAAAAAATAGGGCTGGGGGTGTAGCTCGGAGGTAAAATGCCCCTGGGTTCAATTCCCAGTACCGCAAAAAAAAAATCATAACAAAATAATATGAATTATAATTCCTAAACATTAAATTATGCTAATAAGACATAGTCTAAAATAGCCAGATGTAGTAGCACACACCTGTAATCCCAGTACTTAGGAGCCTGAGATAGGAGGAGCGCAGGTTTGAGGCTAGCCTCAGCAACTTTGAGAGACTCTCAGCAACCTAGAGAGATCCTGTTTCAAAACAAAATATAAAAAGGGCTGGGGGTGTAGCTCAGAGGCAGAATGCCCCTGCTGGGTTCAATACCCAGAAACACACACACACACACACATACACACACACACACACACACACACACACACACACACACGTAGTCTAAAATAAAATAAAGCGTTTTGGGTTTGTTTTTATTCTGTTATGTCTTGTTTTTGTTTTTATTTATTTATTGGTATTATACAGAAACCCTGACTGCAGTACCAGGTCTCTCCTCAACGTTTTGAGCATCTTGTGTAAGTTACTTTTCTCTGAACCTCAATGTGTTGATTCATGAGAGAGGGTTTGTATAACACCTATATGTCCTGGAGTTACTGTGAGGTGTGAATAAATTAATGGAGAGACACCACATACTGTGACAAGCTTAGAGTATTTGTTCAGTAATCATTGCTTGACTCTGAATCCTGTGATGACTCTGTTTCCCCCTCTATAAAAATAACAGCACATTTGTTTTAACCCTCTTAAAAAGCTTTCCAGCTGGGCGTGGTGGTGCACGCTTGTAATCCCAGTACTTGGGAAGCTGAGACAGGAGGATCACAGGTTCGAGGCCAGCCTCGGCTACTTAGTGAGGCCCTCTGCAAGTTTGTGAGACCCTGTTTCAAAATAAAGAATAAAAAAATAGGGCCGGGGGTGTAGCCCAGAGGTAGAATGCCCCTGGGTTCAATCCCCAGTACCGCAAAAAAAAAAAAAAAAAAGCTTTCCACTGGCATAACTAATCCATGGTCTCCAAATGGTATCAACGTCTCCTATCACCAAGCCATGTGGGCCACTTCTCTGTCCTACCACAAGTTCCCAAGAGACCCAAAGACTGGGTCATTTTGCTTTTTCACAATTGTCCCATAAGGGAAATTTCCTTTTCCTTGTTCTACACACACGCGCGCGCGCGCGCGCGCACATACACACACACACACACACACACACACACACACACACACACACTAATGGGCACCTGTACCCATACATCCAACTCAGTTCAAGAATTCTTTTGTTATGTATTCTGAGGAACCAATATCAAGGAGACAAGATTGACAAACTTGGCAAAGTTAACAGAGTAAAGAAATTCAAAAGGCGATCCCCATGCTTACTTTTTGTCTTAAATTGTGTGCACATGTTCTAGTAAGATCGTTTCTCTTGGTTTGGTTTGGTTTTGGTACTGGGGACTCCGAGCTATCCCATAGCCCTTTTTGTTTTGAAATAGGGTCTCACTAAGTTGCCGAGGCTGGCCTGGATTTGCCATCCTCCTGTCTCAGCCTCCCAAGTACTAGGATTATAGGTGTGCACCACCACGCCTGGCTCTCTTATTCTTATCTTGAAAACCAGCCTGTCTTTCCCTGTCTGGGTTAGCTTCTAGGCCAAGTTGCTGAGATTTTTTACCTTGAATTGGATCTGGGTTGGTGGAAAGTTAGATATGATAAGATCCTATGTCCCTTTTTTTTTTTTTTGGTGGTACTGGTGGTACTGGGGATTGAGCCCTGGGGCATTCTACCTCTGAGCTACACCCCCAGCCCTATTTTATTTTTGTTTTGAAACAGGGTCTCACTAGGTTGATGAGAGTCTCACTACTTGCTGAGGCTGTCCTCGAACTTGCAATCCTCCTGTCTCAGCCTCCCAAATACTGGGATTACAGGCACATACCACTGCACCTGGCAATTCTTGTCTATTTTTTGTTTGTTTGTTTTTTGCAATACTGGGGATTGAACCTAGGGACATTCTACCTCCAAGCTACACCCCTGGCCCTATTTTATATTCTTTATTTTGAAACAGGGTCTCACTAAGTTGCAGAGGACCTCACTAAGTAGCTGAGACTGGCCACAAACCTGCGATCCTCCTGTCTCAGCCTCCCAAGTACTGGGATTACAGGCACACACCACCGCACCTGGCAATTCCTGTCTATTTTTTTGTTTGTTTGTTTTTTGTGATACTGGGAATTGAACCCAGGGACATTCTACCTCCAAGCTACACCCCCAGCCCTATTTTATATTCTTTATTTTGAAACAGGATCTCACTAAGTTGCAAAGGGTCTCACTAAGTAGCTGAGGCCAACCGCAAACCTGTGATCCTCCTGTCTCAGCCTCCCAAGTACTGGGATTACAAGTGTGCGCCACCACGCCTGGGTCCTATTTTTTTTTTAATTTACTGTTTTAAATTGAATTCCCTCTATGTGCCAGACTCCCTCAATTTTAGGTACCAGAGAACAGAATCCCACCTCTGTGAAGTTTACATCCGAGAGTAGCACATCAACAAATATGCAAACCATAAACTAAGGCAATCTGATAGTAATAATTACCATGGAGAAAGCAAAATAAAGTGCACGATGGAGAAGGGCCAGGAGAAAAGAGGGAGGTGGCTGCTCAGCGAGGACCATCCGAGGTTGCTGACACAGAACCTGACTTTCACATTGACAGCCCAGTCTCCGGGCCCAGCCTCAGGTAAGAAGCTCCCAACTGCAGACCTGGCTCTCTATCCTATTTTGTTTGTTTAAGGTACAGTTGCTATCTGGTTGTTAGGGCTTTCATTATTTATAGGTGGAATTTGGCTGTGGCTCCCCTGGCTCTAACCTGATTGTAGGACCTGATTCTCCTAAGAACCTATCATTACAGGAACTCATCTGCATTGTCTCCTTGTTGAATTCAGGCTTTCCTGGACTCCCACCTGTGTTCACCTGGATTAGATAACAGCCTGCCTCCTACCTCATCTCTGGCCTCTTTTATCCGGAGTGATCATGCTACACCTGAAATATGAACCTGCTGCTGCTGCTGCTGTTGTGGGGTGCGGTTCGAGCTCCATATAACACTCACACACTGGAGTGGAAAGGATAAGGCACAGGAGTATGGGTCAAGGACCCGGATCTCAGCTGCAGGAGAGCATTGTCTTGCAACTATCTTTAAGCCTCGGTTGTTTTTATTCCAAACATGGGAATGGTGGCTGATTTACCTCAAAACGTTTTCACGAGGAATCCATGGTATAATGCGAGTGTACAGTAGCCAGCCCCTTGGAGATCTCTCTTTTTTTATAGTCCTCTTCTAACCTTTAACCTGAACAAATCTCTCTCCTCTGATAAGCTTATCATATTGGGTCCTTATCTAATCTCAGAGATGTGGATGCCCCAGCTCTGATGTGTGAGATAAATAGGAGTTAACTAAGTAAGAGAGGAATAAACGCTGTTTCCCAGGCAGAGGGGGGCGGGGGAAATAAAGCTATTTGCCAATGCTCTGTGACTCAAAGATGCATAGGGCATGCTTTCCGAAGAACTGAATGTGGGCAGAAAGGGCGGAGGGGAGAGTTAGAGCCAGAGCATAGAAGGTCTTATGGGCAGCAGTAAAGGTTGAGTCTTATTCCTAAGAACAATGAAAGCTGTTGAACGAAGAGCATGACACAATAACTTTTGCATTTTATTATTTATTTATATTATATATTTATTTATTCAGGTTCTGGAGATCAAACCCAGGGGCATTCTACCTCCAAGCTGAGCTGCACCCCCAGCCCTTTTTATTTTTTATTTTTATTTTTATTTTTTTGTTTATTTATTTATTTATTTATTTTTTGCGGTACCAGGGATTGAACCCAGGGGCGTTCTACCTCCGCGCTAAACCCCTGGCCCTATTTTTTTATACTTTATTTTGAAACCGGGTCTCACGAAGTTGTGGAGGACCTCACTAAGTAGAGAGAGAGAGAGAGAGAGAGGGAAAGAGAGAGAGAGAGAGAGAGCTGAGGCTGTCCGAGAACCCGGATCCTCCGGTCTCCACCTCCCAAAGTACTGGGATTACAAGCATGCGCCACCATGCCCGGCCTTTATTTTTTATTTTGAAACAGGGTCGAGCTGGGCGTGGTGACACATGCCTGTAATCCCAGTACTTGGGAGGCTGAGACAGCGTCAGTGACTTAGTGAGGTTCTCAGCAACTTAGCGAGACCCTGTTTTCAAATGGCTCTATCCCTCCTCTTCCTTCTTTTTTTTTTTTTGTGGTACTGGGGATTGAACCCAGGGTCATTCTACCTCCAAGCTACACCTCCAGCCCTATTTTTTATTCTTTATTTGAAACAGGGTCTCACTAAGTTGCAGAGGCCTCACTAAGTTGCTTAGGCTGGCCGCGAACCTGCGATCCTCCTGTCTCAGCCTCCCAAGTACTGGGATTACAAGCGTGCACCACCACGCCCGGCTGAATAAAAGTAATTTTAACACACACACACAATAAAATAAAATAAAATAAAATAAAATAATAAAATAAAATAATAAAAATCAAATCAAATCAAATAATAAAATAAAATGGAATAAATAAAATAAAATAATAAAATAATAAAATAAAATAAAATAGAGCTCAGGGTATAGCCCAGGGATAGAAGTCCCCTGAGTTCCACCCCTGGTACCACAAAACAAAAAGAAAGAAAAAAGAAAAAAAGAAAGAAACAGGGTCTCCCTAAATTGCTGAGGCTGACCTTGAACCTGCAATCCTCCTGTCTCAACCTTCCAAGTCCTGGGGTTACAGGCATGTGCCACCATGCCCAGGTACCTTTTGCATTTTAAAAAGATCACGTCTGTTGTCCAATATAAAATTGATTGGAGAAACTGAAGAACCCGTTGGGGGAGGCAAACCAGGAAGTTGCTTCAATGATCAGGCGAGGGATGATTGTGAGGGAAGCCACCTCTCACTACAGTGTTTCCTCCCCCTCCAGCCAGAGCAGGGTCACGTGACCTCAGTGTGACCAATCGGAATTTCATGGTCAAGAAGGAACGTTGAGGAAATGAGGCAGAGGTGTTAAAGGATATTTGTGAAGGCAACGGTACGGGCTCAGGGGGCCGGTGGTGAGGTGTCACATATGTAGGTGTCCAGGGAGAAGGACATAGTCATTACTTTTTTAGCAGATAGTCCCTAAGATAATATTTACGTCTGGCCTTGTCTTTTGCTTCTGCCCAAATCAAGTTCTCTCTCTCCATCATTCCTTGGATGCTGTAAGCTACCTGGTATCTTTTCCATAATATTTTCTTCTGTTGTTTGAATGTGAAAGAAAATCAGTGAAATTCAGGTTCATATACCTTTTTATTATTTATTTATTTATTTATTTATTTATTTATTTGTGGTACTGGGGATTGAACCCAGGGGCATTCTACCTCTGACCTACACACCCAGTCCTTTTTTATTTTTTATTTTGAAACAGGGTCTTACTACATTGCGGAGGGCCTCCCTAAGTAGCTGAGGCTGGCATTGAACCTGGGATCCTCCGGTCTCAGCCTCTCAAGTACTAGGATTACAAGTGTGTGCCACCACGCCTGGCTTACCTTTTTAAAATAGCTCCTATATGCAAGTGTATGGCGTAATCAATCTCCTTCACTCCCATTATATAAACTATCAGCAGATCCTACTATATTCTATCACCTTCAAAGTAGTTATCTAACTTTACCACTGGCAAAACCATCACATCTTCAAAGGACCGGGTTTTCAATGGACCACAGTAATGACTTCCTAACAGGTCTCCTATTTTCACCCTTGCTGCATTTTAATATATTCTGTTTTAAAAACAAAAGCTGGGCGTGGTGGTGCATGCCTGTAATCCCAGTACTTGGGAGGCTGAGACAGGTGGATCACAGGTTTGAGGAGAGCCTTAGCAAGTAGTGAGACTCTCATCAACCTATCGAGACCCTGTTTCAAAATAAAAAATAAATAAAATAGGGCTGGGGGTGTATGTAGCTCAGAGGTAGAATGCCCCTGGGCTCAATCTCCAGTACCACAAAATAAAATAAAATAAAATAAAATAAAATAAAATAAAATAAAATAAAATAATAAAATAAAACAAAACAAAATAAAAGTATGCCACCCTTTGCTTACAACCCTCCAGTGTCTTTCCATTTGAATACGTTATGTAATCTGTAATATATACAGATTGTATAATCTGATTTGAGTCAATAGAAATGACTCCTGCTACTCTCTTCACTGCTAGATGATAGATAGACCTCTTCACTCTATCTTCCTTTTTCTTTTCTCTTCTTTCTTCCTTTCTTTCTTTCTTTCTTTCTTTCTTTCTTTCTTTCTTTCTTTCATAGATGATCACCTATTCTTCTAGGGGCCCATTCATCATTACCCTAAATCATTTAACTCCCCTGAGATGCCTCCTACCCCTCTGACTACTTTCCTATGGACTGGTATATATGCATGTAGATATCACCATTTATTTGGGGGTGGGCTGGGGTACGGTATCCATTCTTCCTTCCAATGATACCCAGTACACATGATGTAGTTTTTCTTGATAAATATGCCTATAGTCTATTTCATAGATTCAGTTACTGAACCCTCAGAGGGTAAGGGAGAAGTCTTCTCTCCCCAACATTGCACAAACCTGCAGAGCTGAGTAGCTATAACAAAGACCATGTGGTCCCCAAAGCCTACAGTGTTTCCTTATGTTCAATATTATCTTCTCTTCTTTACCTCTTTGCAGGGAAGTTGGATGAACCCTGCTCTAACACGCTAGACTGATGGATGGATGTGTTGACTGGGTTGTGTTAATTGGGTTGCCCCAAGGAATAGATGGTAAGCTCCATGAGAGAAAGGTCACACTTGTCTTAGTGATCATTACATCTGCATCAGCTAATGCAATATGTGGCATGCGGATGCTTACTCATTATACTCGGAAGGAAGGAAGGAAGGAAGGAAGGAAAGAAGGAAGGAAGGAAGGGCTAGTTGACCAATACAAAGATGATATTTATCCTTGAGAAATTTCAGTGCTAGTAGGACAATCAGCTCCTCATCTATGCTGACAGTCCTCCAAACACCAGCTCTCAATTCCTTCCATGTATCCAGTATCTCCCTCCTTTAGCTGTCAATTCCCAGTTTCTTAAAAAGTTATACTATTTAGTTATACTATTCGTTCTTATTTAGCAGCTCTCTTAGGACTGTCTGTAGAACTCAGTATAGTATAACTACATGTAAATGCTCTAGAAGTCCAGAATTTAAAAAAGTTGTACCTGGCACTAGAAAGTGTTTAATTTGTTAAACCTGCAATTGAATTATTAGAGTGGCGACTCCTCCAATAGCAATTCATGTTATTAAATTGTCATTGTGTGTGTGTGTGTGTGTGTGTGTGTGTGTGTGTGTGTGTGGTACAGGGGATAGAATCCAGGGGCATTCTACCTCTGAGCTATACCCTCAGTCCTATTTTATTTTTTATTTTGAAACAGGGCTTCACTAAGTTGCTGAGGCTGGCTGTAAACTTGTGATCCTCTTGTCTCAGCCTCCCAAGTACTGGGATTAGAAGCGTGCACCACCACTCCTGGCTTAAACTGTCATTTAAAAAACATTTTCAGAATATATATGCATACATATATTTAATTTAAACTATTTCCGAAGGTCATTTAGCTTATGTGATAACTGCCTACAAATTTGGTATACCTGCTAATCCAGAAATTCCACTTTTTCTTCTAAAAATATTATGATGAATGAACACAAAATCTTGACTAACTGGAGGGCTTTTTGTAGGGAACAAATTTGACTGCAAGCTGACTAGCTAATAAACATGGGATTGGTTTGTAGGTAATGATATAATCATATAATTACTCTGTAACCTTCAAAAGTGATAGAGTGGAAAAATGATGGGAAAATTTAAAACACATTTCTTAATGCAAATAAACCAGAATTATAAAACAGCTTGAAAAATATAACTGTTAAAGTTTAAATATATTTGAACATGAACAAAAGACAATGTTATACAACAACATATTTATTGTGGCCTTCTCAGTCTGGTGTGGTTACTTTTTTAACCTTCTTTTGCTTCTATTTACATTTTTATATTTCTAAAATTTTACCATAAACATGCATGCCTTTTGAAAAAAAAAATCGAGACCAGGTATTTTCAGTTGATACTCTGACATGTACCAATTCTGAGGCTCTGTAAAGAGAAAACAAACCAACAGCAATCTAAAAGCATTTATTAGCCCTTTTAAAAGGCAGCTATAAATAGCCCAGAGAGGCAGACAGTCTTACAGACGTTTCAAGTCAGACATTGATGCTGTAATTCTTGCTGGAACAATTCGCAGAAACAAATATAGTGACATTTAATTCATCTAAGTAAAACCAGATCTCATTTAAACAAGGAGGTGGAGGACAGAGGGAGTCGGATCAGATTTGGCCACAGGAGACCAATTGGAGAAATCAGGAAGGCACCCGGGAAGACATCAGGCTACGTAACACAGACAGGATGAAACAGCCCCAGAGTGGGGTTTCCCCCTGCCGGATCCCCCTTTTGTCCTTCCCCTTGCTGACCACACTAAACTACCTTTCTTCATGGCTTGGCTTGGTAGAACAAAGTCGGCTCTAGGAATCTTTCTTTTATCTTACAATTTTAATTGACTTTGGAAAGAAAATATGAACAATCCCACTGCTATTCAACTGTAGGATTTTAAGGTCCCTATGGATGGCTTTTTAAAACTCAAAGTAATGATCCTTTAAATGGATAAATTCTGAGGAGGCAATTACAGATTTAGGGTGCAGATTTGCTTAAATAGCTGCCCCCATCCGATTCTTTTTTTTTTTTTGCGGTACCGGGAATTGAACCCAGGGGCATTCTACCTCCGAGCTACACTCCCAGCCCTATTTTTTATTCTTTATTTGGAAACAGGGTCTCACTAAGTTGCAGAGAGCCTCATTAAGTAGCTGAATCCAGCCACGAACCCGGATCCTCCTGTCTCAGCCTCCCAAGTACTGGGATTACAAGCGTGCACCACCACGCCTGGCTCAGATTCTTACTAAATACATATTCGTGGACTCTGCTACCAGAACATAGCTACCACACAAGCAATATAGTATGGCAGTGGTTTATACAAGTGTAGTCTTCTAACAATTTGTTTCCAAAATCCTTTGGAAGCATAGGATGCTTACAGATTCTTGGATGCCATCCCAATCATTCCAAAATGTTTGAACTAGTTGGTTCTTAGGCATCTTCAAGATTGAGATCTCCTCTTTAAAGTTTCAGAATGGAGACTGGATTCGGACAGGTATGAGTTCGTGTTCGAATGCTTGCTTGCTCACTATAAGACTGTGCATTTTTGTCAAAGTCGGTCAACCTCTTTGAACTCATCTGAAAATTCAGATGTGTGGGCTGCTACAAGGATAATGTGAAACTGTGCTCCCAAACCTCCTTTCACAAGGAGGTTTAGTAAGCTTAGTGTTTAGTAAGTTTTTATTTATTTATTTATTTACACTTAATACTTTTATTGGTGGTGCTGTAGAGTCCCACACCATAATGCAGTTCATAGTGATAGTAACATACATACACACAGTACTTGGTGGGCTTTTTGTAAGTATTTAACCATAGGGTTTGTAGCTATGAGTGCGTTCTCAACTCAGTCAAATAATAGCACGTGGGATGATCAGCCAGGCACACATCTATCATCCCAGTAGTTGGGAGGCTGAGATGGGAAGAATGCAGGTTTGAGGCCAGCCTCAGCAACTCAGTGTTTCAAAATAAAAATAAATAAATAAATAAATAAAAAGAATTGGGGGTTGTTGTAGTTCGGAGGCAGAATGCCCCTGTGTACAATCCCCAGAAATACACAATGAATAAATAAATAAATAAATAAATAAATAAGTAAATAAATAAATAGGGTTGGGAGGTAGATCTAGAACGAAGAACATCCCTGGGTTCAATCCCCCAGTACCAAAATAAATAAGTAAGTAAATAAATAAATAAATAAGAAAGTGGATTTTCCATATGCAGATTGATATCATCAAAATGCCCTAAATCCATATGAGAAGAGAGTCAAAAAAAAAAAAACTACCATTTTTTTTCTATCCTGAATTATAAGATGGGCAGTTTCCCAGACCTGAGAGTTCACTTCAGCATCGAATCACCTTGACTTTCGCCACCTCCAGGAAGACCGACAGAGCTGCCCAGAAGAACTACAAATACTGCTAAGCATAAACAAGAATGTGGTACTCGTCACCCACTTTCCCCATTTCCACATTGGTTCCCAATGCCAATTTACTTACGACTGACCTTTACTAGCTCCCATAGAGCAGTGGTTGGGAGCCGCATTGTTTGAACCTAACTGTTCCCTCCAAAACAAATGTAATTTATGGAAAGCATATGGGCGGTGACTTTTGACCTTTTCCGAGTTTGGTATTTGTGGTATGCCAACAGAAACCCCAGCCCCGAGCTCCGTGTTACTGTTTTCCCATCTGTGCGGACGGCCTGCGGATCGTCCTCTTTGGCAATTCACTGAGACTCTATTTATTAGTCTCTTCCATCTGCCGGGAATTGTGGAACTCACAGATGGGATTTTGCTCGCAGACCAGGAACTCCCTGGATAGCATCTACAACTTCTTTGACCTTTAAATGATTCCGTTTCTGTTTTAAGCTGTCAAAATGAAAAGTCAGGACATCTTTACTGGGGAGGAAAATAAAGTCAGTGTTATTGGCCGCTGGCTTGATTCCCAGTTCCCCTGTGGATGCAGATAAATTGAAAAAGCCTTAAAACACAAAAGGTTCCCCCACAAAGATCCAGATAGATGGCCTCTTAAGACAATACTTTTAAATTGCATATCATCTTCCCATGAGACTAGGTTTCTATTAGTGTGGCTTTCTCAAAGCCCCTCAGTTAGACAGCACTGATTCGTGCTACAGATAATAGGAGATTTAGGTAGGTGATAGGAGTTGTCTATTTGACAGACTCTTGTTTTGTTTGTTTGTTTGTTTGTGCGGTACCGGGGATTGAACCCAGGGGCGTTCTACCTCTGTGCTACACCCCGCCCTATTTTTTTATACTTTATTTTGAAACCGGGTCTCACGAAGTTGCGGAGGGCCTCACTAAGTAGAGAGAGAGACAGGGAGGGAGAGAGAGAGAGAGAGCGCTGAGGCTGGCCGCGAACCCGGATCCTCCGGTCTCCGCCTCCCAAAGTACTGGAGATCGGAAGAGC
>PVJS01014947.1:0-39609 GCA_004027185.1 Glis glis | reverse complement strand
AAAAAAAAAAAAAAAAAAAAAAAAAAAAAAACAAATAAGGTGACTTCCATACATGTAGGTATCACTACCAATCTCACTGACATGTGTGGGAGAAAGGAACAGAGCGCAGGTGGTGGGGTATATAGAAGGAAGCACTCCAAGTGCTGTGTGCATGTATGTTTTTATCACTTTGAATCTCACTATGATGGAGTAATGCAGTGTACTAATAACAGAATAAAAAGAAAGAAAAAGGAGAAAAAAGTATAAAAGCAGATGGGAAATCATCTACTGGAAAGGCATCTATGAAACAAATTAGGAGCAATATGTGAGGATTAGACATGGGTTTTCTAATAAGCATATATGTGAATTATGAAAGGATATAAAAAAGAGGAATAATGAGAGGAAAGAAGGCCAGGTAGCCCACTTGCTAGCGTGGCTCCTTTTATTCTACATGTCCCTAATATCACTGAATACTCTCTATTGATGTCACAGAATAAATGATTGTCTTAAGCTAGGATACTGCTGTAGTTTTAGTGAGGCATTTGTAAATGGCCCCAAATGAAGCCTCCTTCACATTGCACTGTATTGATGATACTGGCTTATGGATTCCAATTATTAAATATTAATAACAATAGGTAGGATGCAACTGACCCTTTCCTTTCATAACTTGAGTTTATTTAAAACCTTGTTTAGATGCAATCACATAAAAGACCCATGGCAAAGAAGGAAGGGGTGAGGTTAAGACCATTTTTTTTCCACTGATGTCTTTCTTATTTAGGGATATCGGGAAGCATACATTGGCTTCTGGATTTTGGAAACAACACATAGTCCAGATGACTTGATGTTACCTAAATTAAAGGCATAGATTTTAGATTCTTCATTCTTTTCTTAACATCTTATTTAATTTAAATTGACAAATAAAGCAGGGTGTGGTGGCACCCTCCTCTGATACCAGTACTAGTGAGGCTGAGACAGGAGGATTTCAGGTTTGAGGTCAGCCTCAGCAACTTAGTGAGACCTTGTTTCAAAATAAAGAAAGAAATAAAGTAGGGCTGGGGGTGTAGGTCAGAAGTAGAATGCCACTGGGTTTAATGTCCAGCACCAAAAACAAACACAAACAAATAAATTGACAAGCATAATTTTATCACTTATAGAGAATATGTAGAACCTAAATATTAATATAAAGCTCTGAGAAAGATTAGTATAAATATTACCAAATTAAATTAAACATAGTATTAGTGAATTCTAATTACGGGCCAGGCATTGTGCTTTGCAAACATATTGGGATAAAAAAGATAACTGGATGTCTGGTTTCAAAGACTGAAAGAAAATGGGAAGAGAAAAGAAATGCACTCATAAAGTAAATATGTCTTATCCAGTAATAGAGTAATAGAATATCCAGTAATAGAGACTTTAAAAGATGGGGAGCAAAAAAGAGAATTATTAATTCACATATCTATAAAATGCAGATGTAGAGTTGGTATTAGCCAATGGTACTAAATAACCAATTTATATCTTTTTAAATTCTATCATGTTTATATCAAGAATCCTTTTAGGTTCTTCCCAAAACTGGTTTTGGAATAAAAAATGGGCAGAAGACCTTCAAGCCTCACATCATCTTTATCTAAAATAATCTTAAAAAATTAAGTGTCTCATACTGTAGTGACCAATGCAAGTTATAATTTATTCTATTACTTGATTTAATTGGTTCTCCTGTCCATCACTAATGATTGAATAACTATGGTCAAGGGGATGGGACAAGCTGATCAACTCCTGGAGCTGGGTGTGGTTAAATCTTCCAAACTGCCTGGTTTACAGTGGAGGAGAAACACATTCTTTAAGTGTGTATGCTTATTGTTGGGAAGAGACAGGCACGTGTGTGTATGTGTGTGTGTGTGTGTGTTTAGAGTGGAAGAGACATGTGTGGCAGCAGGATATTGTGATGCCACATGGGTATTAGGAAGGCACTTGATAACTGTGCACGTGTAGATGTTGAGCTCAATTTAAATTACTGGCAAAAGGAGAAAGTGGTTTTCTCAAAACTAGTAGGTAAGACAAAGTTACAAGAAAATGATTCCTGAGTAGTGTTTTTAAGAATGAGTAGGAACTCATACTACCATTTTGAACAAAGGGCTGGAAATAAGCCGCAGCGCAGGAGAAGGTAGAGAAGTTTGACCTTTCATTTTAAGAACAGCTTGCAAAATTTCCCAACATATTGCAAAATTTCCCAACATATGTGTTAAAGAATCTTAGACTGTCAAAACCCTCAATGAACAGAGGCTTACTTGATCAAATGCATTAGAGCCACTGCATTCTATATCTTCTTTGGGAAATTCATATTTGAAATTAGCCTATTAAAGGCTTTAAAAATCCCATGGTAAAGAAATGGGTTTAATCCACCATTTCCAAATGCATTTAACCATATAATCTATTTGAGGAATACCTATACTACTCTATAGAAGAAATGCTCTAGATCCTCCACTGAGCATTACAACCCATGTCTTAAAATTTTAAGAAGAAAAAGTATTCCAAAATTATTTTGCTAGTAAACTAAAAGGTGACAGATAATAATTATTAAATGTCTACCATGTTAGCAATAATATGAAAGGCATATCACCAGTGCCTATTCGACAATAATTTAGTTTTTATATGATTACCATCACTTTACATATGACAAAGATAGCAATAAACTTGAATAAGATCATACAATAAGATCATCACAGTATGTAATATGATTAGAATTTGAATCTGTCTCTTTATGATGAGATAACCTATGTTTTCTCACTATAGAGTACCAACTTATTGTTAAAATAAGGCATAAGGTCAAAGCAAGGATCTTTTAATGATGCCTTCATCAAGGGAGTCCATGTAATTTTTATTATATATAATATCCCTTAATTCCTCTTCCCCTTCTCCCCTGAACACATTTGATTCATTTTAGTTTAAATCACAATGCTTTCAAGTCATGGGCCTGGAAGTGTCATGTTTAATTTACCAAATGAATATATGATCATTTACATTTTCATAAACTGTGCTTTTGTCTGATGAGGCATGAATGTTTGAGTTGATTCATATAAGCCTCAATTTTCTTAAAAGGAAAAATATGCAGTCACAATGCCATTACTGAGGAGAAAACATCTGTATATCATTTAGAGAGGGTCTGCCTGAGTCCTAGGACCTCTCAGCCTTGGTGTTGCTACTGGATATGAACGCTGGTACTGTCACAGCAGGGCTGAGCTGGGGGTGCAGGGTGGAAATAGGGCCCTTGTACAAGATGTGGAAATTCTTAGAGAAAGTTGAAAAGCCTCCTTCTTTTCCTCCTCTGTTTTAAAATCTCTTCCTTCTCTCCATTCTCCTTTAGCATTCTGCTATGTTCCTTTGGGGACCGATTTCTTCTCGTTAATCATCATTCTTAGTATGAACTAGACTGAACTGCCAGTTCACATACTGAAGAGGATGTGTGGGAATGAAAACTATGCACCATTATTTCATTAGCACAAGTATAAAGTTATTAACAAGTGGAAGCTCATAGCGTGATTCAGTAAATATGTATGATGGGAGGAGGGGTAGAAGGAAGCTTTCAGGACACTGGAAATGAGGCATGGTAATCTGGGTGCTAGAGGCAGGGTAGCCTGGGTGCTGGAGGCATGGTAGCCTGGGTGCTGGAGGCAGGGTAGCCTGGGTGCTGGAATCAGGGTAGCCTGTGTTCTGGAGGCATGGTAGCCTGGGTGCTGGAGGCATGGTAGCCTGGGTGCTGGAGGCATGGTAGCTTGGGTGCTGGAGGCATGGTAGACTGGGTGCTGACTCTACTGAATCCCTTAGTAGAGAGTATGGCCATCCTATGCCTCAAATTTTTTAAAGTTTTTTAATTTTAATGTTTTAAAAAGAATGAAGAGAACTGGATGTTTGGAAACATGCCCTTAAACAGAAATGAGTAGATTGTTAGTGTAAAATATGCATAAATGGATAGCAACATAGCAAGAGATTAGCTATCTTTGAAACTCTAGCAGGAGTCTAAATGTGCTGAAAATATCATCTCTTGGAGTAGCATGCCCTGTGGAAAACATAGATGTAACAGAAAAGCCAGGTCAAGATATGCAAAATGCAATATAGATATATCTCCCTCCTGGGATATCACACCTGAAATCACTGCTGTGTTTTGTTTTGATTTAATACATAACGGGGTTGTTGGGAAAGTAAGGATTCACGGGAACTTACATATGACAAGGCTGTGTGCATGCACTACTAGAGAGGACCTCTGTCCTCCAAGCAGTTTCTGCATAGGCTGCTAGCCCAGAGCCTAGGTTTCACTGGCAATGAAACTGAGCGGAGATAAGACTTTGCTCCTGCGTATTGTAGCTACTTTGTTTACTGACTGTTTTGTCTTTATCTAAATAAAGAATAAACTATATTGGAATTTTGCAGACAAAAAGAATCAAGGTAGAAATATGTATAACTGTTTTTCTCTGGAGAGAAATAGAGACATTGCCTATATCTGTAATTTGCAGGGCAGGTCAACAGGCTGAAAATGACTATAGGAAATTAATGTTGCAGGCTAAAGTCCAAAGAGCCCAGAGACAAAAACCCTTCCTCCTATGGAAGAATTTGGTATTTTCTTCTAAGGCCCTCATTTGATTGGATGAGGCTAACTGACCTATGGTTGGTAATCTGCTTTACTCAAGTAAATCTTGCTTTACTCAAGATTTATATGTTGAACTTATATAAAAATGTCTTCCCAGCAGTATCCAGACTGGTGTTTCACCAAACAATGGGGCACCATAGCCAAGGCAGGTTGACACACGAAATTAGCTATCACAGGAACCAGTAGCTGGTGTGTGTGTGTGTGTGTGTGTGTGTGTGTGTGTGTGTGTGTGTTATAATTAGCAGTTATGTCTGTACAGATGTACTTGAAAACTTGATATTTAAGCTTTTGAAATAGACTGTGACATTATTAATCAATAACAAACTCACACGTCAAACTAAGTATTTTTTTTAAAAAAATGGAACATCGTTCAAACACCAGAGCAGACAGTGGCCCCAAACTATTGCCTGGCCTCTGTGCCCATTGGCTACTGGCACAGAAGAGGGCTGTACAAGCAGTGAAGGAAAAGGAAAGTTGTAGCCAAGCCTGGTGGCGTATGCCTGTAATCCCAGTACTTGGGAGGCTGAGACAGGAGAATCACAGGCTCGAGGACAACCTCAGAAACCTAGTGAGACCCTGTTTCAAAATAAAAAAAAAGTTGGAGGTATAGCTCAGAGGTAGAATGCCCTTGGGTTCAATCCCCAGCAACACACACACACACACACACACACACACACACACACCAAAAAAAAAAGAGAAGAAAAAGAAAAGGAAAGTTGTATAAAATTCCATGGGAATATTCTCAAATTCACTCCCAGTTCATGTTATCTGAGCCATCGTTTTTACAAAGGCCCATAGTTTATTAGGCTATATTCTAATATCTAAACATCACACTGAAAAATGTAGAGTTTTGAAAAGTTTAACCCGTTTCAAATATGTCCTTTCTGTTTCACACTCTTCTTATCTGTTAACATGAGAAAGGGAGTACAATGTCAGGCAGTCATCCCCACAAAGCAGTGGAGTATAAAAGAATATTATACTGATATGCTTTGGGAGAAAAAGGGAGACCATGAATATTATAGTTTATTTAAACTCCTCTCATCTTAGACAAAGATCTTACAAAATGTTTCCTAATTTATTCTGTCCTGGGTTCAACTCAATTAATATGCATCAGAGAAGTTCAGCAAGTTTTGAAATCATGCAACACATAGAACAAAAAAAAATGGATTGATGCTTTTTCATCTTTATCCTTTTAAATTCCAGCAGTAACTCAGTTCAGTTCAGTTTCTAAGGCCAAAGCAGTCAAAAACAGGCCATTATGCTCACACATTAATTTTTTCCAGCTTGTTCCAATAATTTTCTGTAAAAATGGGGAATTTTAGTAGGGTGCTGTCAAGGGTCCTTTTAAGCTTTTATTTCAGAATTTGAAATTATTATAAAGTATATATGGATATAGTGTGTGTGTATGGTACTTAGGATTGAACCCAGGGGCATTCTACCTCCAAGCCACACCCCCCCATCCTATTTTATTTTGAAACAGGGTCTCCCTAAGTTGTTGAGGGCCCCACTAAACTGGTAAGGCTGTCCCCAAACCTGTGTTCCTCCTGTCTCCATCGCCCAAGTAGTGAGATTCTAGGCACCACCATGCCCAGCTTATATATTTAGGTGGAAAAGAAGAATGCCACTCTCTATATGAAGATGACATTACTGAGTTTGGGTCCCTCCAACATATAGGAACAGGTAGAACCTTTTTCAATAAGACCCAAAAAGTTCAGGAAATTAAAACAAGAATTAATGAATGGAATAGCATTAAGTTAAAAAGCTTCTGTGCAGCAAAGGAAACCAACAAGAATCTATAGAGAGAGCCTACAGAAGGGGAGATCTTCACCACCTGTCCCTCTGACAGAAGTCTAATATCTAAAATATACAAAGAGCTTAAAAAACTTAATAAAAAACAAATAATCCAATCGGCAACAGAAGTGAACAGAGTCTTTTCAAAAGAAGTAGTACAACTGGGCGTGGTGGCGCACACTTGTAATCCCAGTACTTTGGGAGGCGGAGACCAGAGGATCCGGGTTCGCAGCCAGCCTCTGCTCTCTCTCTCTCTCCCCCTGTCTCTCTCTCTCTACTTAGTGAGGCCCCTCTGCAAATTCTTGAGATCCGGTTTCAAAATAAAGTATAAAAAATAGGGCCGGGGGTGTAGCGCGGAGGTAGAATGCCCCTGGGTTCAATCTCTGGAACCGCAAAAAAAAACAAACAACAAAAAAAGAAGTTCAAATGGCTAAGATATATATGAAAAAATGCTCAACATCTTTAGCAATCAGGAAAATGCAGATTAAAACTACACTGAGATTCCATCTAACTCCACTTAGGATGGCAATCATCAAGAACACAAATAATAATAAATGCTGATGAGGATGTGGGGAAATAAGAACCCTATTACACTGTTGGTGGGACTGTAAACTAGTACAGCCTCAGTGGAAATCAGCAGGGACCTTTCTCAGAATATTGGGAATGGAACGATCATGTGACCCAACGATAGCACTCCTGGGCATCTTCCCAAAGGAAATGAGATCAGAATATTATAATGATACTTGCATATCCATGTTCATAACAGTATAATTTGCAATAGCCAAATTATGGAACTAGCCTAGGTGTGCGTCAACAGATGAATGGTTTGCAAAACTTTGGTATAGACACACAGTGGAATTTTACTCAGCCATAAAGAAGATCAAAATCACTCTATTTGCAGGAAAATGGATAGAACTCCAGAATATTATACTGAGTATAGCCAGTGTCAAAAAAACTAGTAGATGCATGTCTTATCTGATATGTGGAAGCTAGAGAGATATTTGGAAATAAGGGCAATATCAGGTAGATGAGCAGAGACTCGAGGGGAATGTCTGAGGGGGATAAGAGAAGAGGGGGAGTGAAGTCATACAGAATGCAATTATTGGAATAATGCTCTGAATGTATACAAAACTACCAATTCCAATATCAAAGATATGCACAAGGCGGGTGGGGAGGCTGAAAGAGGGGGAAGGGCAACAATAGCTGTGTGCATGTATTTTTCTGATACTGTGTACCTCAATATGATGGAAAATTACAATGCACCAATAAAAAAAAGAGAAAAGAAAAACTCAAAGTGCTTGCCCTTCTATTCAATAGTTACTTTCTCTTTGTTAAGAAAATAATTAGGAAAGGGATGATCTTGCTTTGGTGTAGCCTATCTGCTCTCAGCAGCATTCTGTTCTTGACAGGTGTGCATCAACACACTCATTACCCACCTGTCTTTGTTTTGAGAACCCAGTGTTTTTGTCTTCCTTTTATTATTCCCCTCTAAGACAAATTCTCAAATTGTTTATTTCCTTTCTTTTTTTTTTTGTGGTACCGGGGATTGAACGCAGGGGCGTTCTACCTCCGCGCTACACCCCCGGCCCTATTTTTTATACTTTACTTTGAAACCGGGTCTCACGAAGTTGCGGAGGGCCTCACTAAGGAGAGAGAGAGAGACAGACAGACAGACAGACAGACAGAGACAGAGACAGAGAGAGAGCGCGCGCCCGCTGAGGCTGGCCGCGAACCCGGATCCTCCGGTCTCCGCCTCCCAAAGTACTGGGATTACAAGCGTGCGCCACCACACCCGGCTTCCTTTCTTTTCTTTAAAATATGGTTGATTTCCTTCCCTTCTTTATATCGTCATTTAATTTTTTGCTATGCTTGTTTTAGACCCGATGTAGTTGTACAAGTTTATAAATGAACCTGCAAAGTGCTCAGCAGCCACATTTACAGCAAAAGTGCCTTGAAAAGAAGAGCAGTCCGGGAAACTACATAGACACATGGGATTTAGTCTTGGTGCATGACTTTCTGTGAGCTTGAGGACAAGTTACTTTGTCCTGCTGGTTCCCTTATTACTTACTTAATTATTTTTACACACCAGCCTAAATAAAGATGGAAATTTAGAAAATATGCTTAATCTAGAGGAAAGAAGTACATTCCTCTGAGAATGGGCTTTTAAACTCTATAGTGGAGGAAAGTTATCCTGTTAATTCTGACAAGAAACTCTGTACCACAGAGATGCAAATGAAAACTGCCCTGAGATTTCACCTAATCCCAATTAGAATAGCAATCATTAAAAACACAAACAATAATAAATGCTGGCGAGGATGTGGAGAAGTAGGAGCTCTGATACATTGTTGGTGGGATTGAAAATTAGTGCAACCACTTTGGAAAACACTGTGGAGGGTCCTTAGAAGAATGGGAAGAAGCTATGATGTGATCCAGTTATACCACTCTTGGGTAGCTACCCTAAATAATTGAAACCAGACCACTATAGTAATGCATGCACATCTATGTTTATAGCAGCACAATTCATAACTGCCAAACTATGGAACCAGCTGAGATGTCCATCAATACATGAATGGATTACAAAATTATGGGATGTAGAATTCTACTCAGTCATAAAGAAGAACAAAATTATCTCATTTGCAGGGAAATGGATAGAAATGGAAAATATTATGCTAAGTGAGATTAGTCAGTCACAAAAAGTGAAAGTTATGATGTTCTCCCTCATATGCAGAAGCTAGGGAGAAATCAGGACACAGGAGGGACTCCAGACAAAGGAGGAGAAACCTTAGTGGAATGAAGGAGGGGACCCAGCTGAGGGAGATGGGAGGGGGGAGGAAGGCTTGATGAAGGAAACACCTCAATGGTCATGATGCACATACACAAACTTATCAAAAGCCAATCACTGTGCTGAGCAAGGGAAGGAGAGGAGGAGGAGGAGGGAGTGGGGCTGGAACTGGGGGAGGGCTCAATGAGTACTGTGTGCATGTATGCCTCTGTCACCCTGAACTCCACCAAAATGTATAATTACAATGCACTAATAAAAAATAAAAAAAGAAAGGCCTGGTCCAGGCTGTGACATCCTCAGCTGCTCTCATGCAACTGAGCTTACCTATTGCAGAGTCAGTTTTTCACAGTCAGATATGGCCCCAAGAATGAGGCTGGAGAGAATACAAGTAAATAATGTTAATTTAGTTATTTTAATTTATAATTTGGGACAAGAGGAATCTGCTGAGAACCTATTCAAAATATTAAAGGATAAAACCATTGGGCAAAAACAAACTTCCCCAAAGGACTAATTATTGTTTTTTCCATTTCATCTTCCTTCTCATTGTCATAGAGATGAGGTGTGTCACGGTCGAGGCGGAAGCCCTGAAGGAATTGACTTAGTGAGTCTGGAAATATTAACAAAGTTTTGGAAGTTATACTCTCTTCTGTTAATGCTGGTGACTTTGGAGAAGAGGAATTGCATTGCTTTGTACAGAGAAAGGAAACTGTTCACTTTTTAAATACTTTTTTAAATGTCTGCTTTATTACAATGATTTTCTCACATCTATATTTTCATAATATATTATTTATCTATTGTTATATATTTGACAGAATTGGGTTTGGACCAAGATGCTCTAGGTTAATAATTGGAATCATCATTTATGACATTATAAGAGTATTCTGTAATTTTATATATTATAAAAAATGTAAGAATCCAGGTGCAGTAGCACATGCCTGTAATCCCAGGCATGTGGATGACAGGTTCGAGACCAGCATGCTGTAACATTGTGAGACCTTGTTTGATTATATTAAATAAAAAGGGCTGGGGTGTAGCTCAGAAGTAGAACACTTCTAGGTTCAATCCCTAATACCCCCCCATAAAAAGAAAAAGATAAAAGGCAAAATCAAACAAAAAGAAAGTGAATAGTTTGTTGTTCCTAGAACCACTCATTAAAAGCATTGCATTGTACTCTTATTAATTTAGTGATAGATGAAATGTCTTTCATTCAATCATTCATTCATTCTTCTTTAAACTTCTTTAGTTATTCAAGTAACCTTCACAGGGGTCGCCTAGGTGCCAGATTCTCTCTTAGGAAAATGGTGCATGGTGAGCGAGTTAGATGAGGTACCTGTCCTGCTGGAGGTCACAGACTAGGGAGGAGAGGGGGTCAATGTGCAAATACGTGAGCCTGCTACTACAGATTCCTGTGAGTGCAGTGAAGAAGGGTTATGCGATCAAGAGGGACCAGGGAGCACCAAATTTAGGTGGTGTATCTGTGTCAGAGAAGAACCTAAGGCTATTCATTTATGATACAATGAAGGGAGTAAGCTGGATAGGTTAAGCTGGTAGGTGAGGTGGCCCCTGTTCTTATCACAGACTATTGCTCATGAATCCATAGAAAGTGTTGTTGACTAGTTGTTGTTGAATCTATAGACTCAACATCCATAGAAAGTGTTGTTGACTAATTGATGTTGACTAGTCATTTATTTTCTTCAAAGAAAAACTCAGTTATTTCCTTGCAACATTTTTATAGAAATAATCAGTGGCGAGATGGAGGAGAAAGGTTGTTACATGTTTTTCTGTATTAAGAAGAACACACCTTGTGATGTTGAAGACCTAGGTCCAGGCCTGCTGCTTTCCTTGCTGTGATCTTAAAAACCTTATTTTCCACATCCATATAGCACAGGCATTTGAAAAGATGACCTCTATTATTCCTTGCTTCTACCGGATGTATGAGTCTGAATATAAACAAATGGTTGTTCTGTTTAAATTGTTTTTCCTTGAAGAGATTTAATCCTATATCAGAAAAGCAATTAAGCTGAAAGCAAGGACAGGGATTAAAGCAACCTCAAGTACCATAAGGAAAAGCACCCTCAATGGAGCAAAAATACAAAGCTCACTGGAAAGCTTTCTATAAAATTGTTCATGTCTGAGGCTGCCCGATGCAGAGGAAATACTAGAGAGGCTTCCATGTCAAATACATCTGAGTTAAAATCTGGAAATCATCTCTGACCCAGCTATGTAACAATGTGCAAGACTTTTTGCTTATGTTGCTGTTTTGAAAAGCTACCTGAGCCTCAATTTTCTCATCTTGGATCTATGGAACAGTTCCTAGGGATGAATGAGTTGATGTTTTCAATATGTTCTTCACAGAGGGAGTGCTCAGCACGTGCCAACTGCAGATACACTTCACTTAGCAGGATGTGAAAGAGTGATTCTATTTTATTGCACTAGTTAGTGAGGGCAGTACAGTTAACTTTCTTGTACACCATCATTTATAACACCTAATTTGGACTCTGGGTAGCATTCAACAAAATATATCTTTCTTTACAATATAGTAATCTTTCTAACCACCATTAACATCTTACTTTCTAGATAGTGTTCATACCAGCACATATTTTGAGGAGAATTGTCCAGAGAATAAGTAACTTACCACTACTTTACTGCTTTAACTATATACTAGATATTAAAATCTACGCTTTTTACTGCCATTGACCCTTGAGTATCAGATGAATGAGAGTCTAACCCTCAATTTAGAAACAGCCACCTCAGGGACAATTTTTAATGAGTGCTCCAAAGAGGCCAAGAAGTAAAGTCCTTCAAGTTTCTGTTGAATATAAGTAATGTAGTTTTCACAGGTATTAGTTTCCATAGACCCTGTATAATACTGATTCACTCAACAGTCTCATTTTCAAGAGAATATGAGATAAATGAAGCAGAATTGTTGTACTGACTGAATATGCTATTTCTCCTTGGTATGTTCCTTCTTCCTGGTAGATATTTATTTGTTTGGGCTATTTTTTCTGGCTTTGCATTTATTTATTTATTTATTTATTTATTTATTTATTTATTTATTGTGGTACTGAGGAATCAACCCAGGGGCATTCTGCCTCCAGGCTACACCCTGAGCCCTTTTTATCTATTTATTTATTTTTGAAACAGGGTCTTAATAAGTTGCTGAGAGTCTCACTAAGTTGCTGAGGCTGCCCTCAAACCTATGATCTTCCTGTTCAGCCTCCCAAGTACTGGAATTACAGGCATGTGCCACCACAACTGGCTAGCTTTGCTTATTTAAAGTAGCTAAGATATTGAATGAGTCCAAAATAGGAAAAAATGGGATTTTGAAATCAGATGCTTAAAAATGATAGCTATTGGTCACTTGTGTGACTTGCATGGAATTTGTCAACCATTATGTGGGAATAATATTTACTGCTGCCTATCTGGTACGAATGTCATGAAAATGCAATCAGGTTATATTTCTGAAAATGGTTATATAAGAAGCACCAAAGAAATGAGCACTCATTCCTAAGAGAGAGAATGATGTAAGCTCCAACATTATACTCTCTAATGCTTGATTCATTCGACAAGTAAATTTCACTTGTAAGCTTGGGGATAATCATATATGATTTTTGACTCAGGAATGGTAGTCTGTGGCTAACAGTTAATTTCTATAACCAACAGAGCAGATCCAGGGGTCCTCACAGGAATTAATGACAACAGATGGACACCTGTGATTCGCACAGAAAATCCAGCCAGTAATCCAGCCAAAACAATAGACCATACATTAGTGCTTTTAGATTAATTTTGAATTGTGACTGGAGGTTATTTCAATCCTTTAAAATAAATTCTTTGAGATTTTAGACTGAGTATGGAAAGTTAGATGGGATTATTTCTCCTACCCTAACAATCAGATAAAGACAATAAGTTAAAAGAAAACTCCATTATGGCTTTTCAAAATACATCAGAAAGATGAGCGCACAAAGAATGTAAATTATCTAGATTTCAAATGGAAACAAAATCTTCCTAGGGAAAAAAATAAAAACCTGTGTCTGATTTTACTCTTATTAGAACAGCTCAAAGAAGAGAAAGTTCACATTAATGGGAGTAATGAAAAGCTGAACTGTTGGTAAACTTTTAAGGAATTAACGTGCTGAATTGGGATCTGAAGGAGCCCCACTCACAGAGAAAGTCTCCACTCACACTAATGTTTGCTCCACGGATCCTTGACTGAGGACACAGTCAGATCACGTACAAAGCTGGACACAGGGGAATTCCTTCCAGGTGTGTCCAAACCTTCAGCTGGTCATCCCAGGCTGGGGTTAGGGTTAGAGGCTGGGTGAAGCTGAGAGAAATCCCTGAGAACCACTGGGCTTCATCTCATGCATGGCCGCCAGTCACTGAAGCTGCAGGGAGGAAAGAGATCTCTTGAGGTGATGGCAATCCAGGAGAATGAAGAGGAAAGAGAATCCCTCAGGGGACCAAAATGTCTAGTAATGTAGTGAGAGACAAGGAGGGAGGGAGGGAGGAGAGAGAGAGAGAGAGAGGGAGGGAGGGAGGAGGGAGAGAAAGAGAGAGAGAGAGAGAGAGAGAGAGAGAGAGAGAGAGAGAGAGAAAGAGAGGCTTTTTCCAAAATTTTGGGCAAAATGAATAGAATCTGCCAAGCCTTGCTTCAAGTTAATATGACACATGATTTAGAAAACAAAACCAATAGAAGCAACCAACACGAATTAAACTACTGCAGATGTGAAAAGAAGAGCACACACCAGAAACCCAAATATTCTGAATAAAAATTAATAAAATTTAGGAACACCAAAATAAGTGCTAACTAATTTCAGGGAAACAAATTGAAAGAAAATGTGAATGTATCTTTAAAATAAAGAATGAATTATAAGGTAGTGAAAGAAAACCATATTTCACCAGATGTGACAAGTTAAAGGAATCCCTAATAAATAAAATTAATACAAAGAGCTAGGTAAAATTATTTTAAATGTAACTTAACATAGAAGATAAACTACGGATATCTAAGATACCTATAATGTGATTTCTTAGAGTAAAAAAAATACAACACTAATACAGAATTATTATTTAAAATGAATAAAAAATTTTCAGAAAAAAGACAATTCACCATAAAATAAAAGCAAACATCCCTAAAATATATGGAAAGCTGCTTAGCTTATATTAAATACTATGAAAATTAAAATGACACTGAAATATCATGCCACACTTATCAATATGGCAAAAACATTTCATTTGGCAATATACTCTGTTGGAAAGGCTAGGAAGAAACAGATACTCTCCTATATTTCTAGTGGAAGTACAAAGTGTGAAATTCAACATTTCAAAGTGTTTTAATATGTAACAAAGATACTTTTGCTTTCTAATCTAATAGTCCCACCTCTAGGAATATATTTTTAAAATACACCTCTACAACTATAAAATAATAGGTGGATGCAGGCATTCACTGTAGCATTAACAATAATTACAAAGGATTTTAAAAATCCTAATGCCCAACAATAGGGGAGATGAAAACAATGGCCTATTATGGCATCCTAAAAAAACAAGCACACAATAAGTAAATATATCAATGAAGCATTCTGTCTACTGTTTTTAAGTGATCTCCAAGAAAAAGAAGGCAAGATGACCAATATAGCTAGTAACCCCCTTTTTAATATAAGGAAATATTGAACAATAATATGTTAGGCAAGAAAGATTATCATTAATATAAACAAAAAAACTAATAATTAGATACAGGGTAGAATGCAAGGAACTAAAACAAGTCTTTTCTAAGTATACATTTCTGTTCTGTATATTAAAAATAAAATTAATAAGATACAAAACTCAGACTTGGAAGCAAACTGAATAATTCATCCTAAGTGTATATCAAGTTTCTAATACACCTATATAAGTATAGGTATATATCTATTATTTCTAGTAGACTGAAAGAAAATAATTATTCCAAGTTACATAAGTATAGATCTCTTTAAGACATATGTAATGAGCCCCCCAAAGAATAAAGAAATAATAAGCTTCACTCAGATTACGTATTTGTAATATACTACTGACAGTGCAATTGGAACTAATTTTTGAGTATGATGGGATAAAACACATTCATATTTAAACATTATTAGATAAAAAAGGTTTTGATAGGAGGAAAAGCGTGTGCACATTTGCTAGCACTATTTTCTGGAAGAGTCTAGAAAGGGTAGCTCATCCCAGAACACCTGGATTTCATAACTTGAATGGCTCCAAGCAGGGAAAGAGAAGGTAACCTGGGATTTCTTGTTGTAACTAATAACAGGAAGGGCTCAGGATGTCAGGGGAGCATTTCCATAAGATGCTGGAGCCAGCTTGAAGCCACATTTCCTGGCCAAATTTGACGAATTTTAGCATTGAAAATGACTGTACTTTATTTTTAAATACTGAATAAATAAATATAGGTGATAATTAAAATGAGAGAAACATGCATACACACATTGTCATCAGTGGAAGTCGTGAATGTTACCCCAATCCCCTCCTATGAAAATTAATAATGAAAGAGTATTGCTTGAACTTTATTCTCTGTCATTTTAGGATTACATTTGTGTCCTCAGTTTTTGTGGTAGCTCATTCTCAGAAGAAAGCCAGTTTATATATGGGATAAATATAATAAAAAATCTCTTCAAGTCCCCAGTGTGCTCATAGTTTTAGAAAAGTATGGGTATTAAAAACAATGTGGATGGTTATTCATAAGGTACCAAAATCACTCCACAAAACTTTTCAAAGCTGGGCGTGGTGGCGCATGCTTGTAATCCCAGTACTTGGGAGGCTGAGACAGGAGGATCTGGGTTTGCGGCCAGCCTCAGCTACTTAGTGAGGCCCTCCACAACTTAGTGAGACCCTGTTTCAAAGTAAAGAATACAAAATAGGGCTGGGGGTGTAGCTCGGATGTAGAATGCCCCTGGGTTCCATCCCCAGTACCACCAAAAAAAAAAAAAAAAAACTTTCCAAAGCTATCTGATAACCATATCTTAACAAAGTAGTTAAACATAGAATCACTAATATTGATACAATCTGAAAGTATGTGCCTCTTGACAAGATGCAAACTATACACAACATTACTTTTTCAAGTCTTTTTATTTTTTTGGCAAGGATAAAAATTAAGCCAATTTAGCTGGGCACAGTGGCACAAACCTGTAATTCCAGCTACTCCTCAGGAAGCTGAGTTGGGAGGATCATAAGTTCAAGGCCAGCAAGGGCAACTTAATTGAGACCCTGTCAGGAATTAAAAAGGGGGGGGGCTCTGTGTTCCATTCCCAGTACCCCCCCACATATATACAAACCCAAACTAACTTAGTTTAGAATATAGCAATGCCCCTCAAATAATATCTATGTTCTACCATAAATCTGTGTTACCTTATATGGAAAAAAAACCCGCAAGAAACACAAACAATAGAACTTTGCAGATGTATGTTTGTCAAAGATTTTGAGATGGAGAAATTATCTTGGCCCATCTAAATTGGTCTTAACAGCAATCCTATGTGTTCATGTGAGAGGTATGCAAAGAGAGATTAGAGAAGAGGAGAAGGCAATGTGACTATGGAGACAGAGATTGGAGTGAAGTGGTCACAAAAGAAGGAATGCTGGCAGCCAGCAGAAATGGAAAGGGGCAAAAGTAGATTCTCCCAGAGCCAGCAAGGGAGCAGAGCCCTGCCTGCACTTTGACTCCTGCGCAGTGAAACTGACAATGGACTTCTGGCATCCAGAACCGTGAAAGAATATGTTTCTGCTGTTTGAACCATGAAATTTGGAGTATTTTTTTTTTTTTCACAGCAGTCAAGAGAAAGGAACACAACATTCATTTCCACAGGTAAAAAAAGCAATTAGCCAGCTTTGCTTCACATTTGCTTCATGTTTATATTATTCCAACAGAACTGTGATGTTCCACAATCTGTTTAACTGTTCAAATGAAGATTAATCAAAGGCAAGTTCTAAAACAGACTCAGAGACCGCTATGTTTTGTCCATACTTGTTAAGCACCGGCTAACATCCTCAGGTTGTTCTGTGCTGGAGCTTATTTATGCATTTCCACTAATCTGAACAACAATGAGGTGGTGAATTTGCTAGTTTCATGTTCAAGGGTTACAAAACTGTGGCGCAGACAGGTTATCAACATGTAGTCACAGTAGTGGCAGAACCCATCTCAAGAACAGAGCTATGTGACTCCACAGCTGACACTTTTTCTTACATTAAAATTTAATTTTAATTTCATCGAAATTAAAAATTTCTGTTCTGTAAAAGACACTGTACGCATTAGTAATTAGAGAGATGCAAATCAAAACTACACTGAGACTCCACCTAATTCCAATTAGAATGGCAATCATCAAAAATACAAACAATAATAAATGCTAATGGGGATGTGGGAAAATAGGAACTCATATACACTGTTGGTGATATTACAAATTAGTGCAGTCACTTTGGAGATCAGTGTGGAGGTTACTCAGAGGACTGGGAATGGAACTACTGTATGATCCAGCTACACCACTCCTGGGTATCTTTCCAAAGAGACTGAAGTCACAATATTATAGTTATGCATGCATATCTATGTTTATATCAGCACAATTCACAATACCTAAATTATGGAACCAGCCTAGGTATCGATCAACAGATGAATGGATTAGGAAATTATTGGATATACACACAATGGAATTCTACTCAGCCATAAAGAACAAACTTATGTCATTTGCAGGAAAATAGATGAAACTAGAAAATATTATGCTAAGTGAGATCAGCCTGACTCTGAAAGTGAAGGGGTGTATGTTTTCTATCATATGTGGAAGGTAGGGAGAAATTGAGATACAAATGGACTCCAGACAAAGGGGGGGGGAGAAACCCTGGTTTGGTGATGGAGGGGGTCTAGGGGAGGGAGGTATGTTGGGGGATAGAGACCTGATGAAGGAAACACTAAAATTGATACTATGGTCCATATACAAAATTAACAATGCCAGTTTCAATCTCAGTACTGTGTATGGGGAAGGGGAAGGAGTTGGATGGGAGCCAGGGGGAACCTCACCAAGTACAGTGTGCATGTATGTCTCCATCACTCTGAACTTCATCATGATGTATGATTACAATGCACTAACAAAAGTTTTTGAAAAGAAAGAATGAACAGATATGCTACAAACTGAGAATACATTGGCAAAAAGATATATCTGATAAAGGACTGTTATTTACAATATACAAAGAACTCTTAAGATGCAATAAGAAAATAAAACCAATCTTTTTTTTAATAAGTCAAAGACCATAACAGACATCTCACCAAAGACATGATGATGGCAAATAAATACATGAAAAAGATGCTCCACATCATTTTTCAACCAGAGGGATGCAAATCAAAACAACGAGACACCCTACACATCTATTAGAAAGGATAAATTCCAGAACACTAACATCATTGCTTACACTTCTAGCCACAAGGATGCACCATCTCTGAAATGCAAAATTGACCTTGGAGTGCAGCTGCCTTAGGATACCTGGTGCATTTCAATTATCTTCATTTTCCAACTCTTTGGTATAAAAAGTGTCAAATTGTCAAATAGGTGTTTATTTGTATTTTGATCCTATTCTCTGATACTTCTTATTCACAAAATTTACCAAATTCTAGAGAATGATCAAATCTAAGCATTTTGAAGAACTTAATAAACATTAATTGCAGTGTTCCCTCATGGGCATCTTTGGTGTATATTTAATGGCAAAGTTAGTTACAATCTGACACCTGAAGAGTCAGAGAACAAAATAGTTGCAAGATGTATGCAAAATGCAATTTATTATCTTGAAGGAAATTTGGAAGACTTACCAACTAGTGAAGCAGATTAGAAACCTGCCTCTTCAAATGAGAGATTGATTTTCATTAGGAAGGGAAAACTAGCAATAGAACTCATTATAGCTCTAACAAGAATATATCTAAATGGCCAATTTATCTTTAACTCTGATCATAAAAGCTAAACTGTACAGCTTTTGCTTTTGTCTGATGTGTTTACTTTAAAAGTTATATTGAGTCTCCAACTGAAAACATTCTAAGAGAATAACAAATTTGTCTTGATTTATGGGACAATTATAGAGTTTAGTACTATTCATTTACTTATAATTTATATGATATCTACCATGTTTCTTAGTTGTTTGCATTTTGTTAAGCATTCCCACAAATAATCTCACAATCCACAACATTGTGTATATTATTATCAACACTCATATTTGGGATGAATAAAGTGAATTTCAAGATTTTAAGTAGCTATCCAAAGTCTCATAGCAACAAAAATAGACCCTTTAACTGAGGTCTTTCAGATTTCAAAGACTACATAGAACTTTAGTTGTATTCTACTGCTGAGAAGCCAAGAAAGAAAAAGGAAGGAAGGAAGGAAGGAAGGAAGGAAGGAAGGAAGGAAGGAAGGGAGAAAGAGAGAAAGAAAGAAAGAGAAAGAAAAGAAAAGAAAGAAAAGAAAGAAAGAAAGAAAGAAAGAAAGAAAGAAAGAAAGAAAGAGAGAAACTCAAATGTGGAAAAATATATTTAAATAGGAGGAAAGGACAAACAGTATATTTGCATAGTTGTAAGCACTTAGCAGATATAATTCCAAACTTTTCATCTCATCTCAAGTCACTTGAAATCACTAGCACATGCACAATTTAAAAGAAGAAAATATCTGCAATGACCTTCCTGGCATCTTCCCTTATAACCCTGTAACTTGTAAAGCAGAATCCACTAAATCTCTCTGGGCATTTGACCCTCACTCAGATCATGAGACAACACATTCTCATGGGAGAAATACAAGAGTCTTTTTTGTCAGCAATTTATTTATAAAGTAACAGCGAATCAGCCAGCTTTGCTTGGACTATGGTTCTCTAGCTCTCCAAGCATTGATTTTTTTTCCTTATTCTGCAGTGATTTGGTCCTTGTCAAGTATTTTATGTCTCCCACGGTTGAACTTGTCGCCTTGACCCTCTGGCTCCCTGGAACTGACTCGTCCTTTTCTATTGCTAGATATCCCCAGTGTCGCCTGCCTGTTTGGATTCTTAAAAGACTAAATCCTAAACGGATTCCTCTGGGCGATGGCTTGAACGTTTGCTCATTTTATAGTCAGTATATCTGGTGTTTCCCTCTCCTGTGTCTTGAATTTTTAACTAGAGCTTTCTGTCTACCTGTCTCTCTGCTTCCTGGCCGATACACTCATCTTTGCTGCATGAAGTTGTCTCATTTGCTTCACTCCTGTTTCTATCTTACTCTGTTGAATGCTCTTATGGTTGCCCAGTACTGTTATCAAGCTTTCCCTTTACTTATTTTATATACTTTCATTGGTGCATTGTAACCATACATTATAGTGAGGTTTAGTGAGATAGAAGCATACACGCACATAGTACTTGGTGTATTTCCTTCCAGATCCCACCCACTTCCTCCTTCTCCCCATTCATAATATTGACAGCTTCATGAGTGCACATGGGATTGTTTAAACTGTTTCCATCATCAGTTCTCCCCTTTTCTCCCCTCATCGCCCTCTCCCAAATCCCCTTCTACTATTCTACTAAGATCTCTCCTCATTTATCTGAAGACTTTTTCATTTTTCTTTAGATCCCACATATGAGAGAAAACATATGACCCTTCACTTTCTGAGACTTGCTCATCTCATTTAGCATAATATTCTCTAGTTCCATCCATTTTCCTTCAAATGACATAATTTTGTTCTCCTATATGGCTGAGTAAAATTCCATTGTGTGTATATCCCACAATTTTGTAATCCATTCATCTGTTGATGGACACATAGCCTAGTCCTATAGTTTGACTCTTGTGAGTTGTGCTGCTATTAATCCCACTCTTTTTAGGGGTGTGATCTAAAGGAAGACAGAATAAAAGGCTTGGGGCTCTCACAGACTTGGATTAAATTCCTGGCCCTACTGTTTACTGACAATACCTGAGGAAGCCACTTGCAAATAGTCCCTTTTTCCTCCACATTTACAGTGACCAGGATCTTTGCATTTTTCGCCTTAATTTTTGTCACACCCAACTTCATCTAATTGCACTGCTTTAGCCCAGACCTGTGTGCTTTTCCACCGCATCACTGTCCTGCAGGTTTGCCCTTTGGAAATCCATTCTCTCACTGCTTCCAAGACCCTGTCTTCATCTATGCAGCTCTCTGCCTGGAAGGTCTGCCCTCTTCCCTGAAAGCCAACTCCTTCAAGAAAAATTCTCAGAACTCAATTTCTTATTACTGTCTCTGGGCATCATTAGATGTTCCCCTTCATTATCTTCTGTCCTAACACCCTCATACTCCTCAGCTCGCTGGGTTAGGTGCTACCTGTTACCTAATCCCATATAACCCTGAGAAATATTTTGCATTAGAACTTCCCACACTGGCTTGTTACTGTTTACATATGAGTTTATACTGCAGGCCAAGGTCTTATTATATATTTCTTTCTCTATAGTTCCTAAAACATATCAACTACCCCCAAAGCCAGGTGTAGTGGCACACATCTATAATCCCAGTACATGGGAGGTAGACATAGGAGGATTACTGGTTTGAAGCCAACTTCAGCAACTTAGTGAGCCTCTCAGCAACTTAGCAAGACCCTCTTTCAAAATAAAAAATAAAAAGAGCTGGGAGTGTAGCTCAGAGATAGAATGCCCCTGGATTCAATCCTGAGTACCAGCCAAAAAAACTACCCCCAAAAACACAAGGATTGAAGCTACCACTGCTACTCCCAGAAACAACTCAGAAATCACAATAAATGAAATTCTGTTATGTCCTTCAGCAACACGTGGTTCTTTCTATTATTCGTTTTTTTTCCACTTCAAAGTATAAGAGTCTAAAATGAGCTGGACATGGTGCACACCTGTAATCCCAGTACTTGGGAGGCTGAGACAGGACGATTGCAGGTTTGAGGACTGCTTCAGCAATTTAGCGAGGTCCCTTAGCAACTTAGTGAAACCCTGTTTCCAAATAAAAATGAAATAGGGCTGAGGGGTATAGCTCAGAGGTTGAAAGCCCCTGGGTTCAATCACCAGCATCACACACACACATACACGAGTCTAAAATGTTAGCTTCCATTTATTGTTCTATTATGCTTGAAGATGTATTTTAAAGCAGAAAAGTAGGGTAGTTTTGTTGACTTGATGTTCTAAATTTTTGCATCAATAAGTACTGAGTGCACTGGTCATAAATTTATACACTTAATATGAATTTGCAAAGCACTTACTTTGTGCAGAGACCTCTTCAAGGAAACATAGATTTTTTTAAATGTAAGAAAAAATAGGCCTCAAAAATCATAGTCTATTAGAAATGGAAATATTCATTCTCCCTCGCCAATTGATTTATGGAAAAAATTTCTCTTTATCATGACAATGTTGTTTCAAACATTGCCTGGTATATAGTATATGCTTGGTAAATATGCTAAATAAAATGTATAAGTAAAAATTATGCACAAGTAAAAATAAAATGTAGAAGTTTCCACCTCAGATATAAAAATAAAATGTAGAGGTTTCCACATCATATATTCAGTCACAGAAGTTGGAGCTTCTTTACAAAGTTGTCATTTTATTTTTCCTTCTCCCTTTCAGCAGTACTAAGCCACACTTCTATTGATCTTGGAATCATGATTAGATAAAGCACTCATCTGCCTTTTCACCACTTCTGCACCTAAAGGCATCACCCTACATTAGTGGGCATTGGACATGACACAGTGTCAAGATGGGCTTCTCTAATGAAATTCTTGATGTCCCTTGGATGACCTCTAACTTGACTTTGTAGTGAGTGCATGCCTAGTATAAATATCTCCTTCAAAAAATCTCCTTCCATACTTAGCTAATCAGACTAGTAATGGAAAAGAGTTTTAAAGGAAAAAGATCCCTTATTTTCTAACTTCCCTTTATTTTTCCAAACCTCTGTTAACTCCTGGTCCTGAATAGTGAACCGTACCATAGCTTCTCACTGCAGCATCCCTGGAAAATGTTTGTCCTTCTCCATTGGTGAAGAGGCCAAAGTGAGGAATATTAGGAATGGGCTTCTGAGCAGCCCCCATCTCCCTATTTCAAAGTTCTTCACTCAAGGATGTGCTTTGATATAGAAACATAATTTATAATGCAATGAATCTTAGGGATTATTAAAAAACAGGTTTAACAAAATACAAAACAAGTTTAAAAGGAGACTCTTTATTTTCTAGGAGGAAGCTTATGAATAGTATCCCTATTCAGGAGTCATAGTCACTCAATGACTGTACACATTATCTGAACCCAAGCTTCTTTTAGAATGGGAGAAGTTGCATATGGAATAGTACCTTTTTATTATAAAAATTTGCAGAAGCTATGCTTATTAGTCCTCTGTTGCTGTGAAACAAGTTACAACTAACTTGAAACCACACACACATATGAGCTCACCATCTCCATGGTTAAAGGATTCAAGCACCACTTACCCCCAACAATTCTCTGCTCAGGGTCTTATATAAGGTTGCAATCATGGTGTGGGCTGGGCTTGCAATCTCATTGGAGGCTCAGGGTTTGCTTTCAGTCTTGCCATCTATTCAACAAATTCACTTTCTTGTGGTTGTAGGAGTGAGTTATTCAGCTCCTAGAAGCTGCCAAAAGTTTCCTGCCACACAGTCTTCTCCACAGTGTAGTCATTTGCTTCTTCAAGTCTGACAATCAGATCTGTTTCTCCATCTTGTTTCTTACCTCTAGCCTGTTTTACATAATCTCATCTGATTAGGTGAAGCCCTGCCATAATATATTTTATTTTGAATGACTCAAAGCCAACTGATTAGGAGCCTTTATCACATCTGAAAAAAACCTTCACCTGTGCTATGTAATACATCCTGTAACAAGTACAACATACCATCATATTCAGAGGCACACTTACCCTTAAGTCATACAGGGACAATATATTGGAAGCTGCCTTCCAATTCTCCCTACCACACCATATTTTAGCCCAAGTTTTAATAATTCAGAGGGCTTGGTTTAATGCTACAAAAAGCAGATAGATTTATATTTTGGAATTATTGAATTTCAAATGATTTAAATAATTCCTATGAGACTGACATCTTTCCTCCCAAAGATATTTCTAGGTAGTAGAGTCGCACCTCCCAAACCTAATTTTTAGATATGTCCCTAACAATAAATGCCACAAAATATCTAGGAAGAGATCCACAAGCAAAATATCAGTAGCTTTTGCCTATGCCTCACTTGTGTGAGTATCTTTCCTCCTACTCTATATCTGTAGTTATTTATTCAGTGGTGGTGAAATGACCCAAAATAGTCTCTGGGAATCAGCATAAGAGCTTTTGCTAGAAATGTCGGTGGATTCCTCTTTTATATATATATGATATACATATATAATATCATGTTCAGGGCCACCTTTATAAATGAAGAAAGCCTACTTGAGAATAATGCCAACTCAATGGAGAAGTGTGGCAAGATAAAGATATAGATACACATGTATATTTCCAAAGATATGCAACTAAAATATAGATTTAGAGATGAATCAATGGATGTGTGGTTAGATAGATATAGTGAGATAGAATTAGATAGCTATTTTGTCTAGACATCACAGGAGATTAAGAGTTCTTATGATACAAATTTTGAACCAGCTTTAACTATTCCTCATTCCAGATATACCTGTATAATTTATAAATGTGTTATCCAATGGAGTCTTTTGCTTAAAGTAGTTTAGATTCCATTTTTGATATTTGTAACCAAGAACTATTGTGATAATTACACCATGTATCAGTCATTAGAACACAAAAATCTACTGACATAGTAGAAATAATACAAAATGCCACTTATACAAAGCAATTAAAGATTTGTGCTTCAAGATGGTTGAGCACTTTTCATTTAAATAGGTAAAGATTAAGAAGCAAGTACAATGTGAAGAATGTATACTCAAACCTGATTAAGGTGATCCCATAGGTTCAAATTTCTATAATATAGAGAAATTCTTAGAGTTTTGATTATAAAATATTGAACAAAATAAATAATACCAGTTGCCTAACAGAAGTAGTAAGTTACTGGAACTCTTTCTAAAGTGCTACAAGATAATAATATAATAAATTTTGAACCTAATCCTCAGAAATAATGACTAAGTTATTAAGTGAATTTAAATGGAATGCTGTATTATCACTTTTACTACTTTTAGAAGTGGTAGGAAGATGAGATCAGGGAATTTATTCCTTCCATCCCTGCTAAACTACTGTAACTTAGCTGTATTCATTTAATGGAAGCCCAAACTGCCAGGCAGTGTTCTCCATACAGCTATTATCTCTGGATCCAGTAATAATTCCCTCTACTTCTTCTAGGCATAACAGTGGCAACAGTCCCCCAATATTGATATTTTAGGAAACTTTAAACTTTCTCTAAAGTTTGCCAAATCACTTAGATTGTGACATCTGTTTTTTGACAGTAAACAAATTGATATCTCATGTTTTTAATCCTGAAATTTACAAATATTCCACAAAGTACATGAATTCCTTTTAAAATCAGAAAGCAACAAATAATTTTTCAAAAGACATTTTTCTTAGAAAATACTTGGTGAACAATTGTAGAAACTTACAGATCAAGATTAAAGTATAGTGATGATGTGTGAGGGAAGGAATTAATGCAGGTTGACATTTATATATTGGGCCCCACCTTAGCAATTTTTCGTAAATTACCTCATTTATGCAAATGTAATTTTCTACTTCCCTTTGTTTACAAATGACTCTGTTACACATAGAGCAAGCAGAAGCAGCAATTCAACGTTGAATCATACAGATAGATATAATTTGTTGGTAAATTATATGCATTGATAAAGGAGATGATAAATGTACAATATAGAAGAAGGGATCTCTGCTTTCCTTGGAGAAAATGTACTCTTCCTCCTACTTTTAAAATAGTGAAGAGTTGCTGAGCAGGTGGTACACATCTTTTTGGTTTGATGCCACAATATCCAGCAACATATTGTATGAACGAGTTTAGTGCTGCAAATAAGTGCAAGGAACTTGTAATCAGTCCCTGCACTTGGATCCCAATTCTGTTGCTTGAACATGATCTAAACTTGTAAACTTCTGATGTTACTTCTGTAGAGTATAGAAAATAACAGTGCCAACCTTATAGGATCTCTGGGATGATTAAAATATACACATAAAGCTCATCAGAGTACCTCCAAGAGACTGAATTAATATTTTTAGTATAATAAATTGAATAGAGCCGGGCGTGGTGGCGCACGCTTGTAATCCCAGTACTTGGGAGGCTGAGACTGGAGGATCCGGGTTCGTGGCCAGCCTCAGCTACTTAGGGAGGCCCTCCGCAACTTCGTGAGACCCGGTTTCAAAATAAAGAATAAAAAATAGGGCCAGGGGTGTAGCTCGGAGGTAAAACACCCCTGGGTTCATCCCCGGTACCGCAAAAAAAAATGAATTGAGATATTATTTTTATTATTAATTATGCTTTTTTAATCCTGAAGTTTCTGTTTATTGTACCCTGTAGATTTTTGAATCATTCATGTGCGCTTTCCATCAAAGCTTAATGGAGATTTCAAAATATAAGTTAAACATAGTTTTATAGGTGTTTATCAACCCTAACAGAATATGTGTTGTATGAATCAAAGAGGATCAGATTGGACAGGCAGTTTGGGGTTTATTTGTTGGCTCTACATATTTCTTCTTAGAAGTATCTATTCAGATCATTTACCCATTTTTAATTGTATTACTTGAGTTTTTTGTTAAAATATTAAAACATAAAAATAATAAGTGGGCATAAAAATGTTTGTTCTTTCACCTCGATCAAATCATCTTGCCTAAAACCCTATATTTTCAGAAAATGACATAGACATCAGTGCTTGAGATCATATTGTCTCCAAACAGACAAACTCTGAGTAGACGAATATACCAGTGTTTCAGGCATGGCACATAACTCACTAAATCAAATATCGCAAAACCATGGAAGGCTAAAAGAAGTGCTGTGTGCGTGTATTTCACTGTCTACATATTTACATTATAATGTGAGACTATAATGCACCAATAAAATATTAAAAATAAAAAAAGAAATTCCCTAAGTTAAGGTATTACTCGTTAAATTCTTTCTTTAAGAAGATGCTCAAGGCTGACAAAGATGTTCAAACACATGTGGAAGATAGAGGATAATTGAAAAATTCCTGACAGATCTTTAGCAACAATAGCATATAGGACCATATTTAATTGGGAATCTTTCCTTGTCGTCTTGCCGTCAATGTTGCTCATCAGACTGGGTTTAGTATGTTGGTAACATTATCTTTCAAACTCTGTGTCAGGATGGAACTCAATATCCACTAATGGAAAATACATTACATTGGAAACATCACATGCATTCAAGTTTCAATAGGTACATTTTAAATGACTATAAGCACAGGGCAAAGAAAAGAAAGAAGGAGCATAATGATTCCATCTCTACTTCTGTGACGTAGATAAACTCTTTTGGTTTGGTCATGCAGCTCTACAGACATGGACACAATCTCTTCCCTTTAGTTGTCTTTGGTATGACCCCCTCACCACACCTTTGTTGAGGTAAAATTAACAAATAAAAAGTATGTATATTTAAAATTTACAAAGTGATGCTTTGACACACACGCATTGTGAGATAATTACCAATATTGAGCTAATTAACATATCCATCCCCTCACACTGTTTACTTTTGTAAATTATCACAAGAACACATGTAAGATTGTTAACACTCTGCATTGATTATGGCCAAATTGCTTTCACAAGACACAAATTCACAAAGATCATTCTCTTTAAGACTCAGAAAGAGGCCGGGCGTGGTGGCGCACGCTTGTAATCCCAGTACTTTGGGAGGCAGAGACCAGAGGATCCGGGTTCGTGGCCAGCCTCAGCTCTCTCGCTCTCTCTCTCTGTGTCTCTCTCTCTCTCTCTCCTTAGTGAGGCCCTCCGCAACTTCGTGATACCTGGTTTCAAAATAAAGTATAAAAAATAGTGCCGGGGGTGTAGCGCAGAGGTAGAATGCCCCTGCGTTCAATCCCTGGTACCGCAAAAAAAAAAAAAAAAAGACTCAGAAAGAAAATGTATCAGAAAGAAACCAGAGGACCTCAGTGTACAGTTGTTAATAATTTTTCCTCCCTACATACACTGGAGGGATATATGGGCACACATCAGGGACAGAAAGATTAACTGGAATGATTCTCTACTGAGGAGCTGGGAGCATATGTAGAATCTCTGAGAGGCAGTGTTTGTGTGTGCAATACTTTGGGTTCCTGTGAATCTGATCATCCTCTGATCCAAGATGCAGAATTGTGATTGAAAGTAAGGTCATGTGTACTCATCTTTTGTCTGTTCTGAATTTGCTATAATATCCCAAAGTTCATCCCTCTGACCCATTTCAGAACAACTCTTAGACATGTTCTGAGAACTGATGGTTATTTCCCTAGAATCAAAGTGCTAAAAATGTATATTTATCTTGGTGTTTCCCCACTCATGGCTTCCAGAAACCATCTCGCTCTTAAACCATTGGTCTGAAGGTGGAATTGGGAGATAGAGAGTAAAAAGCAATGTGGTTAGCGTTATTGCTCTAAATCATCAAACTCATGCATTCTTTTCCTTAAGGAGAAAGCAAGTCCTAGATAAGATTTTAGCAGATGGGCTTCATTGGTATTTCAATATCTCCAGGATACATTTGCTTCTTAAAGGTGAGGGTGAGGAGAAAGCTTTGAAAATTGTGTAATCTAAAAAAAAAAAAAGAAGTTCAAAATGTTGAAGCTGGTAAAGACACAGAACCATTGGTTTTATGGGAGTGAAATCCCTGTTCTGTTGCATGAAATTACATCATCATCATAAACAGTACTGCTGGATTTTCTGGGTGGAATGGATGGCCACAATAGTGTGACTTTCATGTGCGAAATGGCCAGCCCTTGATACTACCTAGAATAGTTTTGTGGTTTTAACACCTGGTATTACCAGAGCAGAAATCCTGTGCTATTAACATCTGGTACCACAAAAGCAGATTTCATCAGAAATCAGATAGATTATATTGATATTTGACATCTCGTCTTCCCAACATGTTTGAGAAATAAAGGCCAATGGGTTAGAAGTTAGGCATACATCCACAGGATAATTCTTCTTTAAGCAGTGCAGCAAAGATTAGAAATCTTATGTAAACTCAATGCAATCACTTTACTTAAAAAAGCTCTAAAAATGAAATTTTCATTTATAGACCATTTTTTCTAACTTTTCCTTTTATGGTGCATGCAAATGTACATAAAGTAGTTCTACCATTTTAGTATCTCTAAATTTCATTTAAAACTAAGCAATGTAACAAAATATAAACTTTATCTATGTGATTAATCCCTTATTCTAGCCAATCTAGTCCTGTGTAATTATTTGAGTAGTTCTAGAGTCTATCCAGTAAAATGCTTAAAATCAAGGCATTTTGCTCTTCTTTTTTGTACCATGAGTTGAATATCAGGTTCTGGTCCTGGACTTGTTCCCTAAATAATATGTGGAATTAGTAAAGTGAATTAAGATTTCTTAATCATAGACTTGGAATTTGCACTATAAGGGTATTAAACTAGATGAATTTTAGGACACCTTTCAAATGTAGCACCCAAATTAAAAATACATTTTTGTTCACCCTTACTCCCACACTACCCCTACCCCCATTGCCTGTGGTTGCTATAAAATATAAAAAGAGCACATTAGTTGCATTTCTAAGTACTACCTTGTATTACATAGGTTTATTAATTTCTTAAAGAATTCTACATTTTTGTTAATTTTAGTACTGAAAATAAAGATGACAAGAGGGAAAGTATTTAGTTTATAGCATTAGCAAAATTTGACAGCAATCCTATCTTCTTAGGTCTATGGCCTTGGAAGATAAAATTAGTATATTTGGTCCTTGCTTTTCTCATAAATAAAATGGTAATAATTGCCTTTTAGCTGTGTTGTGGAGAAAACTGACTCCCAATAAATTCATGATGCTCCCCATAAAACAGGTGCTCCAGAAATGATAGTAATGTTACCAACAATAATGATAATGTCTTAGTTGAATTAAGTCCCTCCAGATGTTTATAATAGGATATTATTCATGAGACACACAAAGACTTCGGGAAAAATGAAGTTCATTGAGAAAGTAGCCTTTAAGTGACCTCAGTGATTGTGGATAAGGGCAATCACCCTGAAGAGTGAGTTTAAACAATTGTCAATACTTGATGATGCTAAAAGGCTTAAATTATTCCTTCCCTCAGCCACATTGACAGTAGACTTTACATTTTACATCATTAATTTGGGAATAGGTGATATAAAGACTAAAGATTTGGAAATTTTTCCTTCCTCAAAGGAGTTAACAACTTCCAGGCACAACTGAAGGAGTTATTTTCAGGGGGAGCCTCCCTGATGGAGAGAGGAGGGGGAATGGGATGTCGGTCCTGGCAAAGCCTGTGCACACTGATGCCCAAAGTGACAGTACATAGGTGAACAGCAAGTCTTGGCTCTGATGAACAAAGAAATACCCTGTCAAACCCTTAGTTTAAACTTGTACAACTTCCATATGACCACTAGGAAAAAAAGAAAAATCTATCCCCTTACTGATGGTCAGAAAATGCATCTACACATATATGCACAATGCTCAGTGAATGTCATATGATGAGCACATGACACTGAGTAGAACTTCTGGATAAAATAGCCCTGTACTGACTTCTGAAAAGAGAGAATCCCCCACAGCCCACAATCCCTTCTATAAATAGGAAAGAAACCAAAAACTTGTCTTTTAAGCGATTGATTTTCACACGATTGTCCCTTATTGACATCAACAAAAGAGCTAGAAAAGATGGTCTTAGTATCTCCCCAATAGAGTGATAGTGACAGTGGAGACGCTGGTGTTGATTTTGATGATGGTGATAATAATCACCAGGGTGATAATCTGTAAATTGTATACTCATTGGGAGACTAGATATAATCTAGCAATTTAAGGAAATACAGGGCCATCTGTTTGAATGAAAGCCATAGAAACATGTGATAAGGGAAATGAGTGGATACATTGGAAAGACAGAAAAACCAACAATAACCTCAGCCTCTGAAAGTTATGGTAGTGTGTCAGAAGGAGAAATAACTCATCTCCATGGGAGGAAAACCGAAGCCCCCTAGTGGACCCAGGTCAGGACAATAGAGAGGAATCAGAGAGAAAGGACACTGAATGCCACCAGGGGCCTTCAATTGTCCCCTTCCCCTGGCCCAGCTTCCCAGAGAGTAGTGTCAGATCTGGGGAATTAGGAGGAAATACCTATAAACAGAGAGTGATTCAAATAAAGAGCAGTATTCTACAGTAGACAAGACAATGGATTCTGGAATTAGAAAAACAAATGATGAGGACTTATTAGGTGTGTGTTTATGGGTAAGATATTCAACCTCTCTGATCTTTTTAATATTGTCCTTACATAATCAGATGTATGGATCACAATGCCAGCTATATAAGATTTGGGGCTGGACTAAATAAGATAAAGACTACATATCTTTGTCTTCTATCTATCTATCTATCTATCTGTCTGTCTATCTAGAGATATAGATATAGATACATAGATATATGAGGCATATACATATATAATATGTATGTATATTGTTCAATGAAGAGCACTTATGATTATTTACATGTATGTATGCGTCCTATGAACATGTAGCTCTGCTTTATGACTAACAGTTTATGATACGCCTATGACATCTCTACTCCTTAATTATGACTTAGTTTACATCTCTGTCTGGATAGTGGGATATACTTCTTCTTTCATCAAAATGACATGTAAATATATTACGATATGAGACTACAATGTACCAAGAAAAGGTGTCCATCAACAGATGAATGGATTACAAAATTGTGGGAAATGTACACAATGGAATTCTACTCAGCAATAATGAAGAACAAAATAATATCATTTATAAGAAAATGGAAGGACCTGGAGAACATTATGTTAAGTGAGATCAGCCAATCACAGAAAGAGAAGGGTAATCATATGTTTTCTCTAATATGTGCAATCTAGGGAGCAGAGGGGATACAAAAGGGACTTCATACAGTGGTGGAGAAGCCTCAGTGGAGCCAGGGAAGTGGTATAAGGGAAGGGGAAAGGGAAGAATGAAGTTCATCAATGAAATTACTACCATTGACCATGTGTACATATGAGAATATACCAATATCAACCTCAGTACTCTGTACTGGGGTGAGGAGGCGAGGCGGGAACACCAAGGGCTGTGTGCATGTACGATACTGTCAAACTGATGTTCATTGAGATGTGAGACTATAATGCACCAATAAAAGCACATTTAAAAATAAAAATAAAAAATAAAACAATCTGGTTATAATATGGAATAGAATGAAAAAACCTTGTAATAATATAGATCATAAAACAGAAGTATTATGTTTTGAATGTGTCATGAGGAATATTCAACCCTGAGTTTCTTGGCAGAGAAAAATAAATAAATAAAAATCACATGTAAATAATTTCCACTTAGGAAAAAAAATGTGACTTTCCTGATGGAACATGTTCTATTTGGCACAAGTCTTACTGAAAGCAATCTCCGTGACTTCAGCCAGGTGAGTGTTAGAAGACATGGGAACACACCCACAACCTTGATAACTTCAGGAACCTCACAGGGTGTCACTGTGGTAACCCCAGAACTGAGGAGGCATGAGCCTAATACCAGGTGAAGTATGTTTTATTCATAATATTTAATGTTTGAGAAGAGAAAGTATGCCACTGGCAGTTGTTCTCAGGTAAGATATCACCTTTGCACCAGGTGCAAAGTTAGATCTGTTTGACTCAGTATTTCTGTTTTCCCCAAGACACCATGCCGACTCAAAGCACATAGCTCCTATATTTTTTCCATTTTTTCCCTTTCTCTCTCCACACACACTACTTCTGCAGACTGGTAGTTCCTAACTTGGCAAACTTCTGCTTCTGTCAAGATATATAAAAACATTACCTCCATGAAGCCTTCCCACAAACCCCAGGACAGAACTAATTGCTGCTTCAATTTCAAAGTACCTTTTCTTAAACCTATATTAAGGGATCTAATGCAGTGTTCATGGCTGTATTCCCAGTACCTGGCACAATGCCTAGCATATAGCACATGCTCAATAAATATTGGTTGAATAAATGAATTGCATTTTAATGATTTATACACAGCCTCTCTGTCTTTCTAGACACCCAGCTACTTGAATATAGTGTATAGCTAGTTTGCTAAAAATGCTGAATAGAAGCCGGGCATGGTGGCGCATGCTTGTAATCCCAGTTCTTGGGAGGCAGAAACCAGAGGATCCAGGTTCGCGGCCAGCCTCAGCTACTTAGTGAGGCCCTCTGCAACTTCGTGAGACCCGATTTCAAAATAAAGTATAAAAAAATAGGGCTGGGGGTGTAGCTTGGAGGTAGAACGCCCCTGGGTTCAATCCCCGGTACCGCAAAAAAAAAAAAAAATGCTGAATAGGTTGCTGTGAAATTGTGACAGAATTATATTTTATTGTCTATTCCCATTCTCAGATATTAAAAAGCCCAGTGTAATCCTACACCAAAACTTTTATCTTTTACTCAATTTAAACCACTCCATTCCCAGTTATAATCCTTGGCATGACACAGGCCTCAAAGACTGAAAGGGATAAGTGAACATGTTGTGGGCTTTGCCGACTCTCTTCTTCGATTCACTAGTTTATTTTTATTTTTTGGTATTGGGGATTGAACTCAGGAGCATTCTACCTCTGAGCTACACCTTCAGCCCTTTTTATTTTTTATTTTGAAACACTATTTTGCTGAGTTTCGCTATTTGCTGAGGAGAGCCACAAATCTAAGATCCTCCTGTTTCAGCCTCTCTGAGTCCTGAGATTACAGGCACGCACTAACATGCCTGGCTTGATTTACTAGTTCATGACTGCTAAGGTGTGCCAATAGGTTGAATATGTGTCCCAAAGCTTCCTGCGTTGAAATCTAATCCCCACTGTGAGGTGATAAGAGGGTAGAAACTTAATCTGCCTATGGTGTTTAGGGGTGAAACCTTAGCTAAGGTCATCAGGGTGGAGCTCCCAGGACCCAATCCTGATGATTTTATAAGGAGAGAGCTCAGAAGACACACACACACATGCACATGCACACACATACAAATACATAGATGCATGCACACACACACACACACACGCTTGCTACCTGTCTCTTGCCATGTGATGCCCTGAACTGGCTCTGGACTTTGCCAGCAATAATTATCATATATGAGCCAGGCATGGTAGCACACGCCTGTAATCCCAGTACTTGGGAGGCTGAATGGAGGATTGAAGGTTCCAGAACAGCCTCAGCAATGAAGTGAGACTGTCAGCAACCTAGTGAGACCCTGCTTCAAAATAAAAAGGGGCTGCGGGATGAATCTCCGAAGTAGAATGCCCCTGGGTTCAAACCCTAGTAGCACACACACACAAAAAAATTACCATATGTGTCCCCTCAACCTTCTTCCTGCAGAACCAGAACCCAAAATAAATCTCTTTCATTTACAGTTTACTTAGTCTGCAATATTCTGTTGTTAGTAACATAAAACAGACTTCTAACACAACTGCATGTTCACATTTTTATTTCTGTCCATCTAAAGGTTGAATTCAGGGGAAAATGAGGGCTAGAAATAGAGGTTAAAAAACCTTATTATGTTGGTGCACTTGTAGTATGAATGTAACATGTAACGTGTCCATTGTCTTTTTCTCTCAGCATCCCCCTCATAGACTCTTTTGTGCAGACATCCCTCTAAAACACTCCATGGTGGTGCACACTCTCTAACTGACTACACATCAACTCACTTTTCAGAGACTGTCTGGCTGTAAACCATGGCCCTTCTTTTAATATATATTTTTTAATTGGTGCATTGTAATCTTACATCTTGATGGGTTTCAGGGTGGTATTGGTGCATTAAAACTATACGTAATGGTGGGTTTCATTGCTACATATTTTACATGAATGTAATTTGCCTTTTTCAGACAAGAGAAAACATGCCAGCCTCCTAATGACCATCTCCATAGAAGTTGTCACTATTAATCCTCTTCCTGTCTGTCTATTTAAATAATGAAGATGAATGACAAATATCCATTATTTGTTGCCAAAATTCTCTTGATGAGAACTCCCCATGTAGCGTCTTGCAATAACTTTTCCACTATTTGTTTTTAATTTTTGCCATCTGGCATGATGCAAAAACTCTTTCAATATTAAGAGAACAATTAATAAATGGATAAATGAATGAATTGGATCAGTAGCTGAATAAAAGGACATTATCTTTACAAATTTAAAGAAATACAAACATTATATGTATATCAACCCTTCACGGGATGGTCAAATGTGTAGTGGAGGCTGGTTCCAGGGAGAAGAATACTGACGGGAGACAGTCATAATTACCATCCTCAGTGCCTTGGAGGTGGGCTTCCATCAACACAATGTGCCGATGATCTGTCCTCCAGATGGGCAGAATCCAAGAATACAGTTCTCAGATATCAGTCTGATAATTTTAAATGCGATCTCTTATAAATATGCTGTTCAGAATAAATTTTAATAATCTTCCTTCTTGACAGCCAATTCAATTCTCTCTCTCTCTCTCTCTCTCTCTCTCTCTCTTGTGTGTGTGTGGTGTGTGTGTGTGTGTGTGTGTGTGTGTGTGTGTGTGTGTGAATGTGTGTTATTGTTTTTGTTTGGTGCTGGGACTTAAACCCAGGCTTCTCACTTGCTAGGCAAGAACTCTACTACTAACCTATACCCCTAGTCTGATACAAGAGATTCTTAGCAGAGCATAGCAGAGGGCACAAGGCCAGATTTGAGATTAAGCAGAAATTTGGAGGAAGAAGGTATTTTTTCAGGACACCAGTATACTTCAGCTACATCATGTGTTGCAATAAAACACATGGGGTAAAGTTAATAACTAAATTATGATTGTGCACTCTTTTTTATTTGGTACCTTTTTATTCAACTTACTACATTATATTTTATATAAAATGTCCCTTTTCCTGGGCAAAAACATAGCAAAATTCAGTACTTTTGGGGCTTAAATAATAGGAATCCCCTTAAATAACAGAAATCCTAGGATCATTGCAAGCAACAGCAAGTATTTCAGCATTTTCTGTCCAAAATATTAACCAAAACTTCATTTTGATTTGACATACCTCTTTGTTGTTTAATTTTCCAGGCCATCTTTGGGTTTGAGTTCTGCAGTAGGGGAAGAGAGGTTTAACTGTTTGTTTTTTTCTTCTCTCCTTCACACTCTTACTGCTTTTTCTATTTTCTAACTGCAGAGTCAATTCTATGAGGTCGAATCTGGGTAGTGGGAGGATGTGGAAAAAGGGAGAAACACAGCTAAGGAGACAAGTCAGCTCAGCTCTTATATGGTTGGTGGCTGCTGGTTATTTGTGAATCCACTGGTGCAAGTGGTGACCCTGGGCGGGCCAACTGGTGACCCTGGCTGGCCAAGTTGCTGCCAGCCTCAGCAACTTGTGAGGCATTCTGTAGCCTAGCTATACCCTGCTTCAAAATAAAGAATAAAATAGGGCTGGAGGTGTAGCTCGGAGGTAGAATGCCCCTGGGTTCAATCCCCAGTACCATATACACACTAGATTATCAACACTAATTTCATGTATGGAAAGGGGAAGGCAGTGGGGAGGATCTGAAGGGAAACACTTTTAACTGCTATGTGCATAATATGTTTGCATCACTCTAAACCTCATTATGATGTATAATTACAATGCAGCAATAAAAGTACATTGAATAAAAGATAAAAATATACACATGGAAATAGGTCTTGGGTTTTCACATTTATCTTTTAATTTGTCTGGAAACTTCTCTTTTACTGTGTGGTTGCGCAGTGAATAAATATATTCAATGTTGAACAGACTTACACTGAACTTTTGGGTATTAAGGTATATATAAATTAGCATTGTTCCATGTTTAGAAAAAGATAGCCATACATTTCTTGGTTTCTCTGTTTTTACTTGCATTTAGTGGTTCTAATTTTAAGAAAAGCTGAGCTTAAGAGTACCAGTCAATTCAGTTAATTCAAGTTAAATTGACTCACAATATTGAGATGAAGAAGAAGGCACTACAAGCTCTGACTTGTATATTTCCCTTTCTGGGGTTATTTCTATCCTTTTCCAGTTTCTTTGAGAATTCAAGAGCTAGCAGACCATAAAGCAGCTGTGTGGCTTTTCATATGAGCAAAAATCTTGAAACTACTGAGTGAAAATTTGTCTTTTTACTCCCTTCATACAGTTTCGGTAAACTGAATTATCCTATTCATTACATGAAAATTCCCACTGATCAGTGAAATAGCTACTAATGAATAAGACTGTAAACAATTAGAAAAAGCAAGTTGCTGAAAAATCTAAATTATTTATCTCCTTCAACAGCCAATGGGAACATGGCCAAAGGAAACAGTGTTTGCTCTCTTCTGCTACCATCCCAAGGTTGAATTTAAAAAATCTTCAGCAAGCTGCCAGCTTTTTAAAAAAAATTCTTGAGAACAATAATATTAGTGACTGTATGGGAAAATAACATAAGAATAGCCATAAAAATAGAAAAGAAATTGGATGAATTCAGCTCTCCTCAATATAAAATACCTCATAATAACATTATAAAGTTAGGAGCATTGGCATAAGAATAAGATAACAGATAAGAATAAGATAACAGAGTATCTAAATGTAAAAAACTAGAAACAAGAATTAAAAAGAAGTATATCATAAAGGTGTCATTTTAAACCATCCAAAATTTAATGAATTATTTAGGGTTCTTTAATGAACAATGTTAAAACAATTAACTATTAATTTGGGGAATTACATATGCACACAAAATATATGGGATGGATTTGCCTGAATATATATTCATAATGTTTTGCTTGACAATAAATTCTACTTAAAATCGAGACAAAGGTGAAAGATGAAAATAATAAAATACATGAAAATAGCACATTAATACAAAATAATATTATTACAGGAAAAGGGATTAACTTCATAGGCACGAAAGTAAAAAAGAAAAACCCAAACCCTTAAAAATGACAAGTCTATAAAAATATTAAAATTTCTCAACAGAAAAATTACATAAAGATGATAACTGAGAAACATATATAAAATGCTTGCACATAATATTTATGTTAGGTAGACATAAAGAAAGCTCACAAATTAGGAAGAAAAGTTTAAAAATCCAGCCAGGCGTGGTGGCACACACTTGCAATCTCAGTACTTGGGATACTGAGACAGGAGGATCACAGGTTTGCGGCCAGTCTCAGCAACCGTGTGAGGCATTTTGCAACCTAGGCAGACCCTGTTTCGAAATAAAGAATAAAATGGAGCTGGGGGTGGAGCTTGGAGGTAGAATGTCTCTGGGTTCCATCCCCCCCAAAAAAGAAAGAAATATCAATAAAAAGGCGGTTTACTAAAAATAAAATCCAAATAGATCTAACTAACCTCATGCTGATTAAGAGCAAATTAAAATAATGAGGTGTTTTTAAAAACCAGTAAGATGAGTAAATATAAAAAATAATGAATGTATTCAGTGTTGGTAAGAGTATGGAATTGTTACTCTGATACCTTGTGGACTGATACATTGGATATATATTTTTGAAAAGCAGTATGGTAATGCTGTCAAAATTGTAAATGCAAATTACTTTTGATTCAACTTTAAGCTGTTTAGTTTATTTAACAATACACTATTTTTTAGCAATTTAATCTAGAAATAAACTAGCAACTAAGAACGTTTACTTTCATATTGAAAACAGCTCTACTGGGGAAAAATAATAAATGTTTATCAATAAGGCATCAGATTTGATGTGTGTGTGTGTGTGTGTGTGTGTGTGTGTATGTGTGTTAGTTACTAGGGATTGAACCCAAGGGCATTCTACCTCCAATCTATGACCTCAGCTCTACTTTTTTTAAAAATTTGAAACAGGGTCTCACTAAGTTACTGAGGCTGACTTCAAACCTGAGATCCTTCTGTCTTAGCCTCCCAAGTGCTGGGATTACAGTTGTGTGCCACCACGCCCGGCTCAGGTCTGAATTCTTATATCCCACTATGGAACACTCTCAAGCAATATGGAAAACACCCTGAAACCCATCAAGATATATGACTACAATGCACCAATTAAAAAAAAAGAAAAAAGAAAAGAAAATATTAAAAAATAGTACAATAACAAATGACAAAAGTATGTAACACAATAGCAAATATAGAAGAGTCCCAAACTAGGCTGGGTGTGGTGGCGCACGCTTGTAATCCCAGTACTTTGGGAGGCGGAGATGGGAGGATCCAGGTTCGTGGCCAGCCTCAGCTCTCTCTCTCTCTCTCTCTCCCTGTCTCTCTCTCTCTCTACTCAGTGAGGCCCTCTGCAACTTCGTGAGACCCGGTTTCAATATAAAATATAAAAAATAGGGCCGGGGATGTAGCGCGGAGGTAGAATACCCCTGGGTTCAATCCCT
>PVJS01014946.1:25150-39714 GCA_004027185.1 Glis glis | reverse complement strand
AGAGAGAGAGAGAGAGAGAGAGAGCGAGCTGAGGCTGGCTGCAAACCCGGATCCTCCGGTCTCCGCCTCCCAAAATACTGGGATTACAAGCGTGCACCACCACGCCCGGCTTATTTTTTTATTTTGAAACAGGGTCTTACTAGGTTTGCTGACAGCCTCACTAAGTTGTTGGGCTACCATTTTATTTTATTTAAAAAAAAATTTTTTTTTTTTTTTTTTGCGGTACTGGGGGTACTGGGATTACAAGTGTGCTCCACCACGCCTGGCCCGTTTTATTTAAAAATTTTTGAGCTGGCTGTGGTGGCACACACCTGTAGTCCTAGTACTTGGGAGGCTGACACAGGAGGATTGCAGGTTCAAACCAGCCTTAGCAACTGAGGCCCTCTGCAACTTATTGAGATTTTTTTTTTAAACAAATATCTGTATGTCATCCATGCTGGCATTGAACTCCTGGGTTCAAGTAATCCTCCTGTCTCAGCCTCCCAATTAGTTGGGATGCCACCCCTCCCCCATCAGTTACCATTTAAAAGGGCCTTTTATACTCTTAATTACTATGAAAAATAACTTTGCCATTGTTCCACAGGGCTGACCAGTTTGAGTATGTAATGTATGGGAAAGTGTACCGGATTGAGGGGGACGAAACCTCAACTGAAGCAGCAACACGCCTGTAAGTTGCATAGTCTGGTACGAATCCTTTTCCCCCTCTGTGGCTGAGATTTTGGGCCATGCTCCTGCTTCCTGTGTTGGATTCCTCTCCTTAAGCACCTCAGACCTAGGTGGAACCTAAATAGTAACTGTTCGGGAAATAGTTTCCAGTCTGAAATTTTTTTTTTTTTTTTTTTGCGGTACTGGGGATTGAACCCAGGGTCATTCTACCTCCGAGCTACACCCCCAGCCCTATTTTTTATTCTTTATTTTGAAACAGGGTCTCACTAAGTTGTAGAGGGCCTCACTAAGTAGCTGAACCTTAAGTACCCTAAGTAGCTGATCCGCTGTGAACCCAGATCCTCCGGTCTCGGCCTCCCAAGTACTGGGATTATGAGTGTGCACCACCTTGCCCGACTCCACTCTGAAATACTGGCTGCTCACTTTGCCCTTTGTTAGGATCTCAAGGCCTAGTGATCCAAATGAGAAAGTGGTAATTTTGCTGTGTCAAGTGTAAAGGAGAGTGGCTTCCCCCGGAACTGTAACAGCAATAAGTGATTAAACTGCTAGTCCTTTTTGGTTTTTATTTGTGTGTGTTTTGCCACTCTGTAACACAATCCCTAGTTCTTTGGTTTCCCTGCCTATTTTTTTCTTTTCCTTAAAATTTTATTAAAACAATATGTGTTCTTTGTAAACATTTTGAAAAGCAGAGAATTTATGTGAAGAAGGAAAGAAATCACCCATAATTTCATACCCAGAAGGACTTTTACATAAACATTTTTGAATATTCTAAGTTTTTTTTAGTGTATAATTTTTTTCTTGGAGATTATGTTATTACAGTATTTTCTTTAATGTATGTGGGACATATTACCCCATGTTAATTTTTTTTTGCAGTACTGGGGATTGAACCCAGGGGCATTCTACCTCCGAGCTACACCCCCAGCCCTATTTTTTATTCTTTATTTTTGAAACAGGGTCTCACTAAATTGCAGAGGGCATCACTAAGTAGCTGAGGCTGGCCGCGAACCTGCAATCCTCCTGTCTGCCTCCTAAGTACTGGGATTACAAGTGTGCACCACCATGCCCAGCTCATCCCGTGTTAATTTAAAGCTTTTCCTAAACTTTTGTGTGTGTGTTACTTGGGATTGAACCCAGGGGTGTTCTACCTCTGAGCTATACCCCCAGCCTCTTTTATTTTTATTTTGAAACAGGGTCTCATTAAGTTGCTGAGGATCTTGCTAAGTTGCTGAGGCTGGCCTGGAACCGTTTATCTTCCTGTCCCAGCTTCCCAAGTACTGGAATTACAGGCATGTGCCACAATGCCCAGCTTTTCCCAAATATTTTAATAGTTGCATAACATGCCAGTAAATGGATATATCTTATTTGTCCATTCTAATTTGGGGCACGTAGGTGTTTTCTACCTTTGCTAGTATTATAAAGAACCCTGCTTTGTACATAACTGTGTATTCATCTGTGTCTGAATTTTTGGTTTCTAATGACAGAACACTAGGAGGGTGCCTCTTTTCTTTGATATGTGGAATGGAGAACTGCTGGGTAGCAGCTGCTGCAGAGCTCATACTCATGGGTTGGGGTGTTTTCTGTTTCAGGTCTGCCTATGTGTCCTATGGGGGTCTACTCATGAGGCTGCAGGGTGATGCCAACAACCTGCATGGATTTGAAGTGGATTCCAGAGTTTATCTCCTGATGAAGAAACTAGCCTTTTGAACCTCGAGGGAAGCCAACCTTACTACTTGGTCACTCAGGTCATGGATATTGTTCGAACCTGAGTAGAAGCTGCTGTTGTTCATCTGTTAAGGAGGAACCGTCTTTCTGTCCGATATGGGCGCATCTCTAGCTAGTCTGGACTCAGTGGGAAACTGACTTACCTGTGAAAAACCCAGTGGGAGAGCTTAGAATGAATCAAAAATTGTTTTGTATATATGTTTTCTAATTAAACTTTATCTTTTTAGATTCTCCCTTCCCCCTTCTTTAAAAATTTTACATTTTCTTTAAAAATCATTTTTTCCAGTTTGTCTATGGTATGTTAATGACCCACAGGCAGATGATCATGTATCAACATAGGATCTGTCCCTAGCCCAGTCTTTTGGTATCTGGGTTTAGTGTTATCCCAGTCCTTAGCTGACTGTTCCCAACATTTATCCTCCAGTGTGGCTTTCTGTCTGGCTAGAGTGTTGTACTTTGGTTCCTGAGAGAAATACCCCAGGCCCGGAAGATACCACCCATTTGGCATAGAATTTTGAATTGGCAAGGAGTCCTGCTCGTGTCCTTCCAGCATTTTCAGTCTCTTAGGAAGTCAGTTCACGTTGACTTGAATGAGTCACTTACATAGCCTAGAAATGTTCATTTTTATGGACCTTTGGGTGGAGGCTTTTGGACACAGGCATGGGGTTGACAGTGCTGAGAGGAGGAAGAGAAGACTTAGTGGTTTAGAATCAGGTGGAGGAGTTGGCTCTCTGATCCATGTTCTACTGGTGACCTGGGAGGGAGAGTAAGTAAGTGGTGGTGGTTCTTACCAGTGACACTGAACAGGGAGCTGCTGCACAGACCAGTGAAGTGGATAGGACAGCAATACCAATGAGGCTGGCAGTCCAGTGCCAGTACCCAGGACAATGCAGCAGCCTGACTGCAATCACTATAAGTGGGAGAGAAAAAGTTAAGGAAATAGTGGTGATGACAAAGGACTCTAGCATGTGAGCTGGCTCTTTGACCTGGCATTAGAGGTCTCTCAGAAAGCATATGGGACTTTTTTCCCCTGGGAAATTCAGAAAGATTTTTCATGCAGTAGACAGTTGTCTATTTGATGTCCTGGCTTTACCACAGGAGCTGGTCCCCCTGCTGGTATGCCTTGGGTGTTTCCTTCTCAGTCATTTTCAGGTCTTTACAAGAGGTGTTAGAAATAGTATTTGGGGAAATATGTTGAAAATGAACAACCTCAGCAGGGAGGAGGAAAAGGTGTCTTTTCACTTTAACTGCGGGTGGTATGGGGGAGGGAGTAGAAGACTCGTGGGGGTTGAAATGAATTGTTAGAACCTTTCTATGGGGTCAGGTTTTGTGGGGTTGGAGAAGGATGGATTTAAGTTAGAACCAGAGAACCTCATTACCGGTAATAGTTTGTAGGCTATCATAGCAGACTGGGGTGGCAAAAGAGAGAACTGGTATAAAGTAAAATAGGAATAAAAGTGTTCTGGTTGTAAAAGTTGTTTTTTTATGTCAAAGGGAAGAGGGGATAGAATCAGCCAGGTAGAATGATTTGGGAATAGGTTAGAGTCTTTTCTCTCTTTTGGTTCTGGGGATTGATTCCAGGGTCTCAAACATGTTAAGCACATGATATACTCCTCCTGCCCCAGGTTAGATGATGGTGATGACTGATCTTTCATGGGGGCGAGGGGGGGATCAAACCTAGGGCCTCATACATGCTAGGTAAGCACTCTACCTCTGAGCTACACCACCTCCCCCAGGTTCTTTTTTTTTGTGTGTGGTACTAAGGATTGAACCCAGGGGCATTCTACCTCTGAGCCACACCCCCAGCTCAATTTTATTTTTTATTTTGAAACAGGGTCTTACTAAGTTGCTGAGGCTGGTCTTGAACCTGAGATCCTCCTGTCTCAGTCTGCCAAGTACTGGGATTACAGGCATGTACTACCACATCTGGCTTCAGGTTAAATTCTTAATAGAGGCAGATTCAGTCACACTGAAAAAGCCCATGAAATTATTTGTATTTGCCCTGGACTGGAGTAAGTCAAATGCCAATATCAGATGCCTGGAACTTTCTGAAACTATCTTGTCCTGGGTGCTGGCTTTTTCATATGCCATAAAGTATTTCATTTGATCATTATATATTTTTTATTGTCAATGTATTTTAGTAAATTATAATTTCCATTAACCATTCTCTTAACTGCATCTTGGAATTTATAGTGTGGATGAACTATTCTCTCCCATGCAGAAACATACCATCTGAGATTTGAACGTTTTTGAGCTGTGTGTGCTCTTCCCTACCTTCCTTGGGGATTGAACCCAGGGCCTCATACCAGGCAATAGATTTACCACTGAGCTACACCCCTAGCCTTGTGCATTTGTTGATTTCTTCTCCATGGTAACTGTTCTGCCCATGAAGGAAGAGAAGGACACTTGGAGATGTCTAAATTGGTACACCCCCACCCCCTGTGGTGGTGCATGCCTGTAATCCCAGTACTTGGGAGGCTGAGACAGGAAGACTGCAGGTTACAGGCCAGCTTCAACAACTTAGTGAGACCTTGTTTCAAAATAAAAAATAAAAAGGAGCCAGGCGTGGTGGTGCACGCTTGTAATCCCAGTACTTGGGAGGCTGAGACAGGAGGATCACAGGTTCATGGCCAGCCTTAGCTACTTAGTGAGGCCCGCCGCAACTTAGTGAGACCCTGTTTCGAAATAAAGGATAAAAAATTGGGCTGGGGGTGTAGCCCAGAGGTATAATGCCCCTGGGTTCAATCCCTGGTACTGCAAAAAAAATAAATAAATAAATAAATAAATAAAAAATAAAAAGGGCTGGGTTGGTGGCTCCAAGGTAAAATGCCTCTGGGTTCAAACCCCAGTACCAAATAAAAAATAAATTGGTCACTCCCATCAAGAGCTTAGGTTATTGTTCAGACTCACTTATTATTGATTGATGTATATACTCCCTAAGAACTTGGATATCTTTCCCAGTAAATAGAATCACTGAATGATAGATCAGACAGTACACCACACTGGGAAGACAACAGGCTTGAGAGTGAGTCAGACCAGGGTATTTCTTTTCCAGCTCATAGGCACTGTGATCACTGGGAACTCATCTAGCTTCTCTGAGCCTTGGTTTCCTTATCTTTGAAATAGGATAATATCTACCTTATAGAGTTGTGTGGGCATTAAAAAAGGGAATACATGTATGGCTTCAACCTTAGTGTTTTGGAATACCTTTGGGGATCCCGGGGTATTTGTAGCAGTGTTTGGAATTCTGGGCTCCTCCACCTACATGGTAGCATTTCCTTCTTTCCTTTGGGATGGGGGAGAGGAAAAAAGGCCCCACTAGTTTTCCTGCAGGAACCTCTGGAGATAGCAGGTTGACCTTGGCAATGAGTTTATTTCTGTGCAACTAAACCTCATTTTCCTGGCACCAAGGCAGTGCTTATTTGCATAGCTTCAGAAGCCTGTCTTCTTTTAGGGATCCCTTAGCAAAGTTTATGGTGGTCACACAGGGCTGCTTTTTAGAAGCACCTGTGGGAAATGGGAAGTGAGCCTTCAACTTCCTCTTGTCCTGCTGTGTGAGCACAGGGAGCCTGACTCTGATCACTTCCTGCACTTCCCCCTGACCCCCACAGGGGGGAGGCAGGAGCCTAGGCCTGGCAAAGCCTCCTGCTGAGCTGCTCTAGCCCTAGCTGTTTGCTCAGCTGTCACATCCAGGTCTTTACTAAACTGTCTGCATAGCCTTACCTGGGGTGTGAAGCTCTCCAAGGCTTCCTGTTAGCTTTTTTGGGAGGTGGGGTTGTCATAAGGGGTGGGCTGGGGAGGGGGCTGTGAAGAACATCTTTCCTTTGCTTTTTGATTAGCTTTTGGATGCTTTTATTTATTCTTTACAGACTCAGTTTGTCTACTGTATAGGGACATCCTTTCTGAGAGACACCTGCTACTCATTTATCAAGAGTAAGGATCTCTAATAATAGAGGACCAAACAGTCCCATTGAGAATGATAGTAAGGAGAATGGGGCCTTAGAAGGCCTTAAACTTGAGGCAAAGAAAACTACCATTTCTGTTTTCTGACATAGGATAGTCTCTACCTCTGTTCAAAGGTCAGGCCAGTCCAGGCCTTTTCAGACTTATTGTGTGAAAAAAAAAGCATATAGAGAATTAGTGCTTTGCAAATTTATGCAGGAAATAGACCAAAGATAAGTAGCTGCTCTGATGAATATTGTTGATAGTTAAAAAAATAACTTCTGAAGTTTTATAATACACAGTGAAAAACAATCCCTTTTCTTTGCCAGGATTTTGGGTTCCAGGTGAAAACAGGACGTCTGGTATAGCTGCAGTTGTCTCCCAGGGCCTCTCCTGGGGAAGGGAATTGTGAGATGCAGTATCTGCATACCTTACCCTTCCTGGGACAGATGTGGAGAGTGAGGGTGGGCTGGGATTAGAACTGGGCTAGTAGGATTGGGCGTGATGGCAGAAGGGTCAGGAAGCAAGGGGTGGAACTGGACCATGGGGGTGGGCAAAGTGGGTGAAGGAGAGAAGAGTGTGTACTGTTCAGTAGGAGGATGGGCTGGGGAAGAATATCCAGTCTGGAGGTTGTGTGGCAGGGAGCCTGCATCCAGAGTTCCTTGCGGAATGTTTGGGGCTTCTAGGGTCCTGGGGGAGGCTCCAGGAGAGAGTCCACGAGTTCCAGTCAAGGGTCTGTGTGTCCTGTTCAGGTATCCAGGGATTTGATTTGGGGACCTGGAGGTTTGATTCAGCAGACCAGGAATCTTGGCTTTGAATCCCTGCAGCCTGTTCAGAAGTCCAGAGCCAGTAGTTCTGGCTGAGACACTGAAGTTCGTCTCCAGTAATCCAGAAGTCCTGTTTGGGAGCTTGTTCAGTGTGAGAAATAGATAGGTACTGCTGGGGACAGCTGTGGTGGGCAGGGCCCGCCTGATACAGAGGGTGGGTCCTCCTACAAGCAGCAGGAAACGCACCTTTCCTCGGAGCAGTTGTTGGAAGCTCAGGAAGATGGCATTGGGATCCTTGTGAGCTGTGGTTCTGCCCTGTGGAGGAAGCTGAGGGCAGAGGATGGGCCTGAGGCCAGAGACCAGGCCTAGATATCAGGCCTCCCCTGACCACACAGGAAAGATAGGGTGTCAGCACCCAGGAATTATGGCTGGGAGGGAGCACTCCTTAGTAGACCAGCTCTTCTGTCCACAAGGTCCCTAGTATCTGCTTTCTTCTCTCAGGTCTTTTAGGGAGGCTGAGTCAGAGAAGGACAGTTTCTATAGGTCCCCTAACTGGGGACTTACCTGGGTTCCAAGGAGGCCCTGCAGGGCCCCAAGGAGGAGGCGGACCTGTCCAGAAAGCTGTCCCAGGAGGGATGAGAGGCAGGTAGGTCCCAGTTGTCCCCGTGCTGCCATCACTCCCTCCAGTAGAAGGGTCACTGCTCCTAGAATATCCTGTGCCTTGGTCTGCTCCTGGGAAAGAAATGGAAGAGAGAAGTGAACCGCTTCAAAGGGCATGCTAATAGCGGGTGGGGAACCTGTAAGAGTAGCCAGCAGAATGAATCATAGGAGCTGAGAATTGGACAGGACCAGGGTCCCACCCAGCACAGGAATTCTTTCACAGTCTCCCGACAATTGGTCATCGGCCTCTGCTTCAATAACTCCAGTGTCCGCCAACCTAGTCTGGTCTTAGACTGACTTTCAGTCAGAGAGTTTTGCCCTATTATAGCTTTTAGCTCTTGGATCTAGTGCTGCAAGTGTATTCTTTCTGTACAAAACCTTATTACCACAGCATTATAAAACTAAATGTAGAGTTGAGGCACTATTGTAATAATCATAAAGATGAAGGGAAGGGGCTTCTTATTGTTGTTATTAGCAGTAGTAGTAGGGATTGAACCCAGGGGTATTCTACCTCCAAGCTATACCCCTGGCCCTTAAATTCTTTTTTTTAATTTTGAAACAGGGTCTCATTAAGTTGCTGAGGCTGGCCTTGAACCTCCTATCCTCCATCTCAGCCTCCCAAATACTGGGATTGTAGGTGTATGCCACCACACCTGGTTGGAAGGGCCTTATTATTATTTTTTTGTGTGGCACTGGGGATTCAACCCAGGGGCATTCTACCTCTGAGCTACACCCCCAGCCCTATTTTATTTTTATTTTGAAACAGGGTCTTGCTTGGTTGTTGAGAGTCTCACTATTTGCTGAGGCTGTCCTCGAACCTGTGATCTTCCTGTCTTAGCCTCCCAAGTATGGGATTACAAGTATGCGCCACCATGCCTGGCTTGGAAGGGCCTTATTAAATGACAAAGCTGGAACTATAAGTGATCCATAGGAACAACCCTTCTCTCCTGACCCAGTACTTCTAGCAGACTTGAAGAAAGGATGGGGATTCTAGGGGTCTTGGGGGTGGAATAGTTGACCTGCCAATGAGTGCTCCCTCTTAGTAGGTTTCTGGGTCCTCAGTGGAAATACTGCTTGCTATATACCCTGAGACTACCACTGTTCTCCAAGGTAATCCGACAGGGTTGTGGGTTTGTTCGTTTTTTACCATGCCTCATATAATGTGTTTTTTAGGCTCTCACTATTCAGGTTGCCTCCTTCCAGAAACATACTAGTTTAATATAGTCCCTCTTAATAAATTAGCATGCATCCTAAGGGGATATCTAATACTCAGGCCAGTGCTTTTAAGTACAGTCCACTCAATTCTATAAAATTGTTTCCACAATATGGATACTAAAAGTCTAAAGCAGTCTAGAATTCCTAGCTTTAAAAATAGCTGCTTCAGGGCTGGGAATATAACTAAGTGGTAAAGTGCCTGCCTAGCATGTGTGAGGCCCTGGGTTCGTCCCTTAGCACTACAAAAAGGAAACAAACAAAACAATACAAAAATGAAAAAATAAAAATAGCTGCATCAGTAATATTGTTATAAGCTTAGTAGCCTGGCATGATGGTGCACGCTTGTAATCCCAGTACTTAGGAGGCTGAGATAGGACGATCGCAGGTTTGAAGCCAGCCTCAGCAACTCAGTGAGGCTCGTATTAACTTAGTGAGACCCTGATCGCAGGTTTGAAGCCAGCCTCAGCAACTCAGTGAGGCTCGTATTAACTTAGTGAGACCCTGTTTCCAAATAAAAAATAAAATCAGGCTGGGGGTTTAGCTCAGAGGTAGAATGGCCCTGAGTTCCATCCCTAGTACCCCAAATAAATAAATAAATAAATAAATAAATAAAGCTTGGAGTCTATTTATTTATTTTGTGGTACTGGAGATGGAACCTAGGGGCATTCTACCTCGGAGCTACATCCCCAGCCCTATTTTTATTCTTTTATTTTGAAACAGGGTCTCACTAAGTTGCGGAGGGCCTAAGTATCTGAGGCTGGCTGCAAACCTGCGATCCTCCTGTCTTAGCCTCCCAAGTACTGGGATTACAAGCATGCGCCACCACACCCAGCTTGGAGTTTATTTAATACTCTTAAGTTATTTTCATAGGAAATGTTAGGGCTAGAAGTTTAAATGAGGGAAGCAGGGTGTGATGGCCTGAAAGCTGAATAGGACTTTACTCAATCTACACATGCAGAATTGCATGTATGTTTCTGTTATATTTCACCTTGTTTTTGTTTGTTTATTTGTTTTTGTGCTACTGGTGATGGAACCCAGGGGCATTCTACCGCTGAGCTATACCCCCATCCCTATTTTATTCTTTTATTTTGAAATAGAGTCTCACTAAGTTGCAGAAGGCCTCACTAAGTTGCTGAGGCTGGTGGTGAACCTGCGATTTTCCTGTCTCAGCCTCTCAAGTACTGGGATTACAAGCGTGTGCCACCACGCCCGGCTTTCACCTTGTTTTTGACCTATCTTTTTAGTGATTTGAATTTCCTTTCTGGTATTTTATTGTTTGTGGTACTGCCCAGCTTTGTGTCATCTGTGGGTAGCAGATCAGTCTTACTTCTTCATGCTAACTTAAGGTTGAACAAGCATAAGTCAAAGGCATGGCCATGAGAGACTTCTGTCTAGCTTTTCATGGTGTTCAGCTTCTAATCTATTTAACATATTAGGCCTGAAATCCATCATCGTACCCATAGGATACCATCATGGGTGAATAATTGGGTTAGGTTGGCCAAGCTGAAGGTGAAATACTTTTAGAAAACTCAAGAATTATGAAGATCCATGGGAAGCAGTAGAGGCCTGCTGATGACAGGATTTAGGAAAGCTAAGATAAGGGATGGCTTTTGTGTGTGTGTGTGTGTGTGTTTTGTGCTGAAGTCGGACCCAGGGCCTCACATGCTAGGCAAATGCTCTACCACTGAGCTACACCCCCAGCCTAGGATGGCTTTCTTACTGTCTGGGCTTTCCATTCTCCCAAGCTGAAGTCCACAGCAGGCAGCAGGACAGGTGTGGACAGAGGGTTGATGTCTGGGCACTGGTTCTGTTGAAAAAGATGAGCAGGGGAGAAGGAAGATGAAATAGAGGGGGTTATGGTGGCCCAGCAATAAGGATATTCTTCCACGAGCACAATGTTCAAATCAGAGCTTTTAAAAGAGGCTATAGTGCTACTCATAATTCTTGCCAGGGAGTGGTGATCAGTAGGTGTTGGTCTTACCAAAGACAATATTAGAAGAATGGTTATTGGCCAGGGAGTGAGAGGAAGTGATTGGGATGAAGATACCTTACCAGTTAGGTGGATAGAAGGGCTAGTGCTGGGGGAATTCTCACCAGTCTGTTGTGAAGGACATGGGAGTCACGAAGCAGTTTATTTAGGAGTCGGGGGTCACAGGCAGGAGGAGCCGGGCTGGACAGAGTTAGTCTTGCAGTAAGGAGAAGCATGACCACGAGGAGCAATTCTTAGATGAGAAGCGAGGTTGGAAGGGGTAGATAAGAAATCATTGTTGGGTGGTGGTCCAGGAATTCCCATTTACGACCCAGACCTGAAATCCAGGGGACCTGCTGCTCAGATATACCTTATTCCAGGGAGATTGGGTTCCCCAGCCCCCTGCCCCTGCAGCATACCTCCCTTCCTCCCCCATGCTCCACTCTGGCCCTGGGCCTCAAGTGTGTTCTTACCAGTCAGCTCCATTCTGGCTCGGGTGTCTGGCTGGAGTGGCTCCCTGTATGGGGCCTGTCCCCTGAATTCTTCCTGCGGCCATGGAGGCGGCTTGGGCTCTTGTACTTCTGGGCAGAGTTGGGTGGGGCACAGGTAGGCCGAGGAAGAGGATCTGGAATCTATCCTGAAAGTGACAAGAGTAGTGAAATGTTTCATCCAGTTTCAAGAAAAAGACTGCAGGTCTGGGGAAACAGATGCTAGGAGGGTTGGAGCTGCTGACCAGCTCAGAGCTGCAAAAGCTCTCATTGCTCCCATGTTTTCTTGTGATGGAAGCATATGGTATCTCTTCTCTGTCAGGGCTCCTCAATGATTCTGAAATGGGTTCAATATCCCCCCTACAGGAGCAGTAGAACATGATACGTGTGCACACACACATCTTATCTAGCCTGAAATTCTGAGCAACTTTAGTTCAGTTAGGTTGGAGAAAATCTGGGATGGGGATAGAGAAGGGAAGTACTGTGGCACAAGCCTGGAGAGGAGTGGAAAGTGGGATACAGGGCCAGGATGAGGAAGTGGCAAATAGCAAATGTGTTGAGATATATCTGGTGCTGGAGAGTGGGGTTGAGAAGGGGAATTGGGCAAAAATATGCCTGGGAGCCAGAGGACAGGGATTAAAAGGTATACCGTAGATATTAACCTCTCATTCTTTACTTACTCCACACATAAAGCCTCTTGGAGTTTTTCTTTGCACTCCAAGTTCTGAATTACCCCATTATCCAAGACAAAGAGATGGTCTAACAGTCCAAGTGGCCAGGGATGGACACCTGCTGAGTGAAGTGATACCCACCTTACATGGCTTACCTCCCTATAGATACCAGCCAATGGATCTGTCTCAAAGCTGCACCTGCCTCCCTGCCCCCTCTGCAGACCCCTTCTGGTTCTGTCACAGGACCCCCCACATGGCTTCCTTCTCCTTTCACAAGTTGTGCAAAGAGGCCTGCACCTGATTCAATATTGGGATTTCCTGTAGGTCTGTCAACATGCACAAGCCCGCCTCCCATTTTCCTCTCCTTGGGCCCTGGCTTGCAGGACCTTGCTTCCCCAGCCCCAGAATTCAGAACCTTAAGCTAACAAGGAATGACCTGGCAAGAATGGGGACTGGAACTGTCTATCTTGGTGCTATCTTCCTTAACTCTCCATGTACCTCCTGTCTTATTTTCTCCCTGGGCCCATGTTCCCTTTCCCTAGAGCCAGCCAGGACTACTGTGTTCCACCAAATCTGTGATCAGTCTCTCAGAAACCAGCACCCCACCCCCTACCCCTGCTCTGTTCTGCTCCTCCCATTCTGGGAAGGCTACACTCTTCTCGACAAAGGTCAGTGCCTGTAGGTTCCAGTTTGCCTGCCCCTCCCCCAGCTGAGAGCCCAGTTCTTCTTTCCTAGTCTTCCTACCCTCTCTTAACCCCAAACCCTGCTTGCCACTCACCGGGTGGAGAAGAGCACAAGAACCCAGGTGCACAGCGGGCAGTACTCTGGAGAGCAGATGGGTAGGAAGGCATGTGGCGCTGGGGCACGGCAGTGGGGTCACAAGCTTGTCCGGGCCACTTCTGCCCAATCAGAGTAGAGAGCCACCAGACACTGGCGAAAGCCCCCGGAAGTGACGCCTTCTCCTATCCGTGCTGGACCTGGAGCCCCTGCCTGGACCGTGGTCCACTAATGAAACTTGCTCCTCCACCCACACACCACAGGGAGGATTTGCAAAGGGGATCCATCTTTTCCTAGGAGATGGAAACCTGGGACCTGGTTTGGAGAGAGACAGGAGAGGAGTAGAAGTTTTGTCCAGAAGAAATCTGGCAGGACGTGTTTGTTTCCAGGGAAGAGGCATAGAAGTCTTGCTTTAGATTGGTGGACTTTTCAGTTCCTGGCTATCCAGATTTCTTTTTCCTGGATACACCTGCTGATGAAATTAATAGTACTCTTGCTTTCCTGCTTTTCTCTCCTATAACCCCGCAGGGAGTCCCATCTTGTAATTCCCCTTTTCCAAGTAGAATCTGTATTGCCTATATTGGAGAATGATCTTATTAGGGGGAAAGGGTGTGGACAGTTCAAAGGAACTAGAGGGTGAGGGGTGTGTGTGCTGGGTTAAGGCTGGGTGGAGTGCTCTTCTGGGCTCAGGGGCTTGGACAGCCAAACCTCTGTGCCCGTACCCTCCTTTGCTTGCCCTGTCTTTTGCCTTCTTCCATCTCCTACAACTCCACATGTGACAAGAGGAATAACCAGGCCCATGTGTCCCTGTCTTAGGAAAGACAGCTACTGAACCTCCCCCGCAAATACCTCCCTGCTGGCCCCCCTCTTCCTTTGGCCCTGGCTCTAGCTACTTTGCTTTCCCCTCAGTTCCAGTCTCCCTATAGTCTCTGTCCTTGGGGGGGGGGGGCTCTTGGCCTGACCTTGTTCCCACCCCCTCTCTCAATGCTTCCTCAGCCTCCTGTTCCTCCTCCCAAGGATGGGGCTGTCTGCTAAGAAGCATGGCCTAGATCCCAGAATTCTCCAGTTCAGCCAGAAGAGATGGCTCCCAAGATTAGGAAGGAGGGTGCTGGGATAGCTGGGAGGATGGTGGGGTGTGGGGATGGGAAGGGAGAGGGAGACATGACAAGAAAACCAAGACAAAGGAGGTTGGGGTGGGTTGGAGAAGTAGAAGGTCCCTTAGGTGAAGGAAGAGGTTGAGAGAGGGTGATGGTTGAATGGGTTTGAGGACAGATTACAGTGGAGAGAGAAACACTGTCACTCAACCCAGGGGAACACTGCCTGTTTCTGCCTAAGTCTCTGTCCTGGGGAATGAACTAGGGTGAGGAGAAACCTCAGAGGGGACATAGGGACACAGGGTAGGCAGTGAGAGAGCCAGGGCTAAAGGAAGAGTGCTGTGGGCCCAGAGTCAGGCGAGATCAGTTGTCACCCTTAAAGACAGGTCTTCATCCATCAAGCAGGAACCCGGTCCTTGCCCAGTGACCTTGCCCAGGCCTTGGGCCCAGCCTCTGTACCTCCCAGGCCCTGAGGATCCGGTCCTCGGCTGGACATGCACCTCCAGGTCCCGTCGCCCTGGGGCTGCAGGCAGCGGGGGGCTCCAGGCCCTCCTCTCCTCCCCCTCTTCGCGCCCCCTGGTCCCTCCCCTCCC
>PVJS01014946.1:0-25050 GCA_004027185.1 Glis glis | reverse complement strand
GTTGGCGCCCGGGGCACTAGAGCCGCGTACGGCCCGGGTCAGCGCCCGCCCGCGCTCCTCCGCCCGCCCGCCCGCCCGCCCGGTGCCGACTCGGCGGCCGCCCCACGAGCCCCTCGCCGCACTGCCCCGTCCTGGCCCCGGCCCCCTCCCGCCGGCCCGCCCCCGGCCCGGCCCTCCTCCTCCTCTCCTCCCTCCCGCCCGCCTCCCCAGCTGTCCCGTTCGCGTCATGCCGAGCCTCCCGGCCCCGCCGGCCCCTCCGCTGCTGCTCGGGCTGCTGCTGCTCTGCTCCCGGCCAGCCCGCGGCGCCGGCCCCGAGCCCTTCGCGCTGCCCATCCGTCCCGAGAAGGAGCCGCTGCCCGTCCGGGGAGCGGCAGGTAGGTGGGCGCCGGGGGGAGGCGCGGCGGGCGCCGGCGAGGGCGAGTCCGCACCCGCCCCGAGCGGGCCCGGGCGCAGGTGGCTCGGCGGCGGGCGGCGGGCGGCGGGCTGCAGGGCGGCGGGCGGCGGGCGGGCTGCAGGGCGGCGGGGCCGCGAGGCGCGGCGTGCCGGGGACCCGGACGGGCGGGCAGTGCCTGCGGCGGGCGGACGGCACGAGCGGGACCGCGGCCGCCAGCCAAGCCCGTCCCGCAGGCTGCTCCTTCGGCGGGAAGGTCTATGCCTTGGACGAGACGTGGCACCCGGACCTGGGGGAGCCCTTTGGGGTGATGCGCTGCGTGCTGTGTGCCTGTGAGGCGGTGAGTGGACGCCGTGGCCGCCGCCGGGGCCCTTGGGGTAGCGGAGCGCTGAGATCTCGCCGTAGTGGACTCGGGGCTCACTCAGGAGAAAGAGACTGGTCCTCGGATGTTTGGGGAGTTTTCTGGTGGAGGAGGGGGATCGCCGTCTTCGGGTCTCAGGTGTTGACTGTTATTGATCGCCCACTATGTGTCGGGCTCTGAGTCAACTGCCTTTCTTCTGTCTCACTTAACTATCATTACAACCTTTAGATAGGTACCACTGTTACCCCATTTTCCAGTCAGGGACCCTAAGGCCCTGAGAAGTTAGGTAAACTGTCTAGGGTCAAGCAGCCCATAAGTGTCAGAGTCCTCCGACTACCGGGAAAGACTTTGCCCTGGTCCCTAGACTCTCCCTCTTCGCTCTGGGGTCTGACATCTTGCCCTCACTTATTTTTCCGTGTTCTCTGCGATCAGCCTCCGTGGGGTCGCCGTGGGAGGGGCCCCGGCAGGGTGAGCTGCAAGAACATCAAACCCGAGTGCCCAACGCCGGCCTGCCGGCAGCCGCGCCAACTACCAGGACACTGTTGCCAGACCTGCCCGCTGGGTACAGACCGCTCTGCCAGGAGGGGTGGGCAGCAGGGTCGCAATGCTAGGTCCCGGGCCTCTTGGGTCGGGCTGCCTGCTGAAGGCAGCGTCTCTTACCCCTGGCACAGAGCGCAGCAATCCGGAGCAGCAGCCACAGGGCCTGTCCTTCGAGTACCCGAGGGACCCGGAGCACCGCAGTTACAGCGACCGCGGGGAGCTGGGTGCTGAGGAGCGAACGCGAGCTGAAGGCCACACCGGTAGTGGGGGCGGGGAGTCGTCTCCGGGCGGGCCGCTGGCGGTGGTTGACAGTGCTCAGGCCATCTTCTCCCCTCGCAGACTATGTGGCGCTGCTGACAGGGCCGAGTTCGCCGGCGGTGGCACGTGCCCGAGTTTCTCTCTCACGCTCCAGCCTGCGTTTTTCTATCTCCTACCGGAGGTAAGAAAGGGGAAAGAGGGAGGACTGGACCGGTCCGCTGGGGCTGGGGGTGGGAAGGAGAACTGGGAGAGTCAGCGGGGGAGGGGGACTGCATTTGTCCCAGGCTCAGGGTCCAGCCTCACCTGACCTCTCATTCCCAGGCTGGACCGCCCCAGCAGGGTCCGCTTCTCAGACTCCACCGGCACTGTCCTCTTTGAACACCCTGCATCCCCCACCCAAGATGGCCTGGTGAGATGATGTAATTTATGAACACTCATCAAGTTTGGGCAACTGTGCAGAGAGCATGCTCTGCATTGACTCCTTTGGTCCTCACAAGAGTGCAGTGGGAGGAAGGCACTGACATTATGATGCCCATTTTACAGATGAGGGAACTGAGGCTCAGTAGCAGAATATGATTTGTTCAAGGTCACACAGCTAGTAAGTGGTGAAGCCAGGATTCAAACCCAAGCATCTGGCTCCCAGGCCCCTTCTTAAGCTTCCTAGGAGGGTATGGGGGCTCCCTTCCAAATTCTCACCAGGCTTGGACCTCTTAACTGGCCTGTTCTACATACTGTTTGAGTATGGACCTTCTTGTCTCCTTGTTCCAGGTCTGCGGGGTGTGGCGGGCAGTGCCTAGGTTGTCTCTGCGTCTCCTTAAGGCAGAACAGCTGCATGTAGCACTAGTGACACCTGCTCACCCTTCAGGAGAGGTCTGGGGGCCTCTGATCCGACACCGGGCCCTGGCTGCAGGTAAGGGGAGATTTGAAGATCTGAGCTTTCTTTTTTTCTATCCAGGGACCAGGGTGGGCTGAGAAGGGGATGTTCTGGTGGGCTCTCACTATCCTCCCTCCCCCAGAGACCTTCAGCGCCATCCTGACTCTGGAAGGCCCACAACAGCTGGGTGCAGGGGGCATCGCTCTGCTCACCCTCAGCGACACGGAGGACTCCTTGCATTTTTTGCTGCTCTTCCGGGGGCTGCTGGAACCCAGGAGCTCAGGTAAGTCAGTGGGGAAAGTGCAAGAGAGACTGGAGAGGGTGCCTGTCTTTCAGAAATGCCCACGCATGGGTCTGTTGCAGAACCAGCCCAGGTTCCCTTGAGGCTCCAGATTTTACACCAGGGGCAGCTCCTGCGAGAGCTTCAGGCCAATGCCTCAGCCCAGGTGAGGGAAGGTCTGGCTCTTGCTGCCCCCTGTTGCCCCCTGCTCTGGCCTCTTGCTGTTGCCTGCCACATCCTACTCTGTCCCCAGGAGCCAGGCTTCGCTGAGGTGCTGCCCAGCCTGACAGTCCAGGAGATGGACTGGCTGGTGCTGGGGGAGCTACAGATGGTCCTGGAGAGGGCAGGTGGGCCAGAGCTGCGCATCAGTGGACACATTGCTGCCAGGCAGAGCTGCGATGGTGAGGCAGGGTGGGGCCTGGCACCTCAGGTCCACACAGCCTAGAGGCATAGATGAGTGCCAGGGAATGGGCCAAGGCGGATGTGGGAGAGATCTTGGGGTCTCGGGGTATGACTGGTCATGGGGCGAGCCTGCCACCACCTGTCTTGCCCCTCTGCAGTCTTGCAAAGTGTCCTTTGTGGGGCTGATGCCCTGATCCCCGTGCAGACAGGAGCTGCTGGCTCAGCCAGCCTCACACTGCTGGGAAATGGCTCCCTGATCTACCAGGTGAGAGTCAGGGGCTTCAGGAGATGGGGATGGCAAAAGGCAGGGCTTTGACCTGAAGTGGTTCAGGTCCAGGCCTTCGCTGCCACTCCAATGTGCCCTCCCCCAACTTGCCCACCAGGTGCAAGTGGTAGGTACAGGCAGTGAGGTGGTGGCCATGACACTGGAGACCAAGCCTCAGCGGAGAAATCAGCGCATTGTCCTGTGCCACATGACTGGACTCCAGCAGGGAGGAAACATGGTGAGGTTCTAGGCAGAGCTGGACCACAGGGCCTGTGTGCTAGGGCTGCCGATGTGTGGGCTGTGGGAAGCCAGGTTGAATGAGCAGGGATGTGTAGTATCATTCACTCCCTCATGATGGGCTCTCTCATTTATTTGTTCATTTGACACAGTTTTAGTAAGCCCCAGGCTGGGGACTAGAGTAAGCTTCAGTAAGCTCATAGTCAAATGAGAGCAGTTATACAGAAAGAATAGTGCAATGGACCCTATAATAACCAATGTGATCGCGATGGTTGCTACTATTGGGCCTTTCTATATCCCAGGTACTGCATCGGTTATCTTATTTATCTTTTGGCTTTCACAGTGCCACAGTAGCCTACATGTGCAGAGTCAAGCAGATAGGCATGCCTGGCTCTCCCTGGATACACAGTGCCCATTTTATAGTTGAGGAAGTGAAGGTTCAGAGAGGTTAAGTAACTCTTCAAAGTTGTTAGACAGCTAGGAAGTGGCACAGGAAGGACTTGAAACTGGACCTGCCAGGTCCTTATTACAAGTTTACTGGTGTGTGGAAGCAGGTATGGGTATAGTGGGGGCAAAAAACATGGAAGGGCCTCAGAATCTGGGCTGTGTGAAAAGCTGAGGGGCTCATCCTTCCCTGCCCTGTAGGCTGTGGGTGTCTGCCCTGGGCTGGGTGCCCGAGGGGCTCACATGCTGCTGCAGAATGAGCTGTTCCTGAATGTGGGCACGAAGGACATCCCAGATGGAGAGCTGCGGGGGCACGTGTCCACCCTGCCCTACAGTGGGCACAGTGCCCGCCATGATGGTGAGTGCAAAAGGGCCTGCTTGCCTTTCTGTGTCCTCTGGCCTGTGACTCAAGGGGTGAGGGGTGTTGCCAGAGCGCTGTGTTCTTCCTCTGCCTGAGTTCCAGGTTGGTATCTGGGGAGGTGGAATGTGGACGCTGGTCCTGCTGGCAGACCCCGCTGTTGTCATACTGCTCCCTAGGCCCAGGCCTATGGACAGTGACTCCCAGCTTGTGGAGTCTGTGTTGGGGAAGATGGGGTGTGCTGGGAGTAAGGGGCTGCGCTAGGCCACCTTCTCACCTGTTGCCCTCCTCTGTCTGTACTCAGCATTGCCTGTGCCCCTGGCAGGAGCCCTGGTGCTGCCCCCTGTGCACAGTCAGGCAGCTGGGCATGCCTGGCTTTCCCTGGATACACACTGTCACCTGCACTATGAAGTGCTGCTGGCTGGGCTTGGTGGCTCAGAACAGGGCACGGTCACTGCCCACCTCCTCGGGCCTCCTGGGAAGCCAGGGCCCCGGCGGCTGCTGAAGGGATTCTACGGCCCAGAGGTAAGGACATGATTATGGGAGGCAGCTTGGAAAATCTCTGCTTTTTAGCTCAAAGGGCTGTGTGGGGAAGCAGAGAACCTGTCTATTACAGAGGGGCATGGGCTTGTGTGTCAGACAGGCCCGAGTGGGAATCTGACTCAGTCTTTTTTATGCATTTTCCTTTTTGAGGGGATCCTTTGGATAGGATGTAATAATCTGGGCCTCTAGAGGGATAGGTAGCATGGACCAAGCCCCTCAAAGTATGGTGGGCTGCTGTGGACTTGGAATCAGGGAGACCTGGCTTTCAACCCCTCACCATCGCTTTTTTGCTTTGCTACCCCAGAGACCTGATTTAATCTTTCTGGGTCTCAGTCTCTTCATCTGCAAATTGGGAACAGTAGGCTCAGTCCTACAGTGCCTTGTTCCCATCCTTCATCCTGTTTACTTGTAGGCCCAGGGTGTGGTGAAAGACCTGGAGCCTGAGCTGCTGCGGCATCTGGCACAGGGCACTGCCTCCCTGCTGATCTCCACCAAGGGTAGCCCCAGAGGGGAACTTCGAGGGCAGGTTGGTGGGCAGTGGGGTGGTGTGGTGGGGCTGGCCCTGTTTATCTTTGTACTCATCACTTGCTGTCTCTGAGCCCTGGGAGTGGTAGTTATCAAACTCTGGCAAGTGGGGAGGATGAAGCCACAAAAGGTGCATATGGAGGCTGGCAGTGCAGTGCCCTGTCCCCGCAACTGGGATGATTGCTGCGGCAAATAGGATCCTCCTGGGTAACACAGTGCTGAGGGGGTGGAGTCGTCTCCTGTCCTCTGGCCAGCCGCTGGCTGGTGGAGACCTCAGGGGAACCACCATGCTGCCTCAGTTGCCTTCTCCTCCCAGGTGCACATCGTCAACAAATGTGAGGTGGGCGGCCTGCGTTTGGCAGCCACTGGGGCCGAGGGGGCGGGGACTTCCAGGGTTTCCGATGCAGCCGCTGCCACACCTCTCTCGCTGCCGGGGATCCCAGGACCTGGGCGGCCCCGAGACCCCAATATGTGCTTCTTCGAGGGGCAGCAGCGCCCCCATGGGGCTCGCTGGGCACCCAACTATGACCCGCTCTGCTCACTCTGCACCTGCCAGGTAGGAGGCCCAGGAAGGGCGCAGTGGGTCCTGGGTTTGGTGCAAGGGGCCTAGCATCTAGTTAACACCCCCACCTCTCTGCAGAGACGAACAGTGATCTGTGACCCTGTAGTGTGCCCACCGCCCAGCTGCCCACACCCAGTGCAGGCGCCAGACCAGTGCTGCCCCCTGTGCCCCGGTGAGTTGCTAAAGGGGAGGAGAGATGGTGGAGGGCTGGTTCTTCTAGGGAGGGAATGAGGGGACATTGCTCTCTGCATCACCATTTCCTTGTCTCTGTAGAGAAACAAGATGCTAGAGACCTGCCAGGGCTGCCAAGGAACCGGGACCCTGGAGAAGGTGAGCTGGAAGGGTGCCTGAGGATTGAGAGGATCTGAAGGAGCTACTGGGTCAGACCAGGAGGGGAAAGGAGGGGGAAGAGTATGGATGGGGGGAGGCTTAAGGACACAGATTCCAAGTGACACCTGACAGGCATCATAAGTGTTACCCCCCCCCCCCCCAGTAGGCCCTTGTGTTAGGCCAGTGTGGGTCTGTCCTGAAGCTCAAGCCTTGGTTGTGGGCCCAGCTGATGAGCTCAGTACTAATGGCAGCTGGGCACTGTCCCCTACCAGGCTGCTATTTTGATGGTGACCGGAGCTGGCGGGCAGCGGGTACCCGGTGGCACCCCGTCGTGCCCCCCTTTGGCTTAATTAAGTGTGCTGTCTGCACCTGCAAGGTATGGCCGCCCAATCTTCTCTGGTGCCATAACCCAGCTGGGTCTGCAGAGATGGGGAGGGGGCTTCCTGGAAAGCAAGCCCATCCTTGGTGAGGAGGGTTCAAGGATGGAAACACAACGAGAAAAGCCCCTCGGGCTTTGAGAGCTGGCTTCCTGTAGTAGAAGGGAAATGGCTGACTGGGGTGTGAATTCTTCCTCTGCCTGGCTCCATGTAACTCTGCACTTTCTGAATCTCCCTGAGCCTCCCTTTCCTCTTCTGTAAGCAAATATGGTGGTGCCTACCTTGCAGGGTACAATGAGGATTTGAGTTCAGATATATAAATCAAGCCTAGAAGCCGGGCGTGGTGGTGCACGCTTGTAATTCTAGTACTTGGGAGGCTGAGACAGGAGGATTTCAGGTTTGCAGCTGGCCTCAGCTACTTAGTGAGGCCCTCCGCAACTCAGTGAGGCCCTGTTTCAAAATAAAGAATAAAAAATAGGGCCGGGGGTGTAGCTCAGAGGTAGAATGTCCCTGGGTTCAATCCCTGGTACTGCAAAAAAAAAAAAAAAAAAAAAAAAATCAAGCTTAGGCCTCTGAGAAAAAGGCCACACATACATTTCCTTTGAGGTGGGAAAAGGAGAGGGAGGAAGAAGGAGGCTTGTATGTCCTCCCTCCTTCCTGACTTCTCACTCATGGGTCTCTACAGGGGGGCACTGGAGAGGTGCACTGTGAGAAGGTACAGTGTCCCCGGCTGGCCTGTGCCCAGCCTGTCCGCGCCAACCCCACAGACTGCTGCAAACAGTGTCCAGGTGAGGGGCTTCAGCACTGAGACCTTACCCTTGTGACCGGGGCAGGCCTTGACCTGGCTAAGGAGATCCACAATGAGGGTGGGGGAAGGGTCTTCTCAGCTACTTCAGCGTTTACTGAGCACTGCTCTGTGCCTAGCCTGAAGCCAGGGCTCTAAATGCAGTGGATAGAATGTACATGTACTAGTGGGGTGTGATGGGCTTCAGTTTCTGCCCCACCTATTTATCCACACATCCATCCACCCACTGTCTGTCCGTCCATCTGTCCATCCATTTATCCATCCATCCATCCATCCATCCATCCATCCATCCATCCATGTATGCATCCAAATTTATCACCTACTAAATGCCAGAAACTGCTAGGTATTGGAGATTCAAAGAGAAATAAAAGCTGTTTGGCTCTCCAGGGCTGACCTCAGCCTCTTTCTCTCCCAACAGTGGGATCAGGGCCCCACCCCCAGCTGGGGGACCCCATGCAGGCTGATGGGCCCCGGGGCTGCCGTTTTGCAGGGCAGTGGTTTCCAGAGAGCCAGAGCTGGCACCCATCGGTGCCCCCCTTTGGGGAGATGAGCTGTATTACCTGCAGGTGTGGGGTAAGTGGGGACCAGTGAGAAGTGGGTAATGGGAGTTGGGAGTGGGGAGACCTTCCCAGGGTGGGCAATTCCTGGAGGCAGGCTTCCCTGAAGAGGCTGAATGCCACTGTGCCCCAGCACCTCTGGGGACCCTCAGCATCTGCCATGTCCTGTGTCAGGCAGGGGTGCCCCACTGCGAGCGGGATGACTGTTCGCTGCCAGTATCCTGTGGCTCAGGGAAGGAGAGTCGATGCTGCTCCCACTGTAAACCCCACTGGCGGCGTAAGTGAGGGAGGCCAGGGCAGAAGCCGTGGGCTGGCGGGGCTGGCCACAGAATGCCGGGGGGGGGGGAAGGGAGCCCAGTGGTGCCAGGAGCCATGTAGTCTGCTTCACAGGTACCCTTCTAGTCTATCCCTACAGGGGTGTCAGGAGGGGGGTGTTATTTATTACCATTCCTTTACAAATGAGATTTCTAAAGCTCAGAGGAATTAAGCAACTAAAGTCATGCGGCTGGTGTGCACTGACTTGCTTGGAAAACCTGACCTTTCTGGGTCCAGAGTACAGATGCTCTGCTTGGCCCCCCACTCTACCCATTTCTGGAGCTGCTCTCCTCTTCTAATATTCACTCCCTTCTGTCTCCAGCAGCCCCAGAGACCAAGACTGTTCCAGAGCTGGAGAAAGAAGCTGAAGGCTCCTAGGGAACAGCCAGAAGGCCGCAAGACCAAGAGGATGGGCCAAGCTGGGGGAGGGGCAGTGCTGAGGACCTGTGTTCTCCTCTGGGGAAGCCCAGTGACTTTGGCTCCTCCATTCTGCCTCACCTCTTCTCCCTCCCCCACTACCTCTGGGAATCACAGCTCCAGCAGGGGAGAACGGCTGGGAAGACCCAGGCCACATCCACTCCAGCTTCTGCCCTGCCCAGTTACCCTCTGGCCTCTGGCCCTGAAGCCCACCCCCTTTCCTTCTGTACATAATGTCACTGGCTTCTTGGGATTTTTAATTTATCTTCACTCAGCACCAAGGGTCCCCCCAATCCACTCCTGCTGCCCCTTAGCTGAGCAGAGTTATTATTGGAGATTTTTTGTATTTATTAAAACATTTTTTTTCAGTCTTTGGGCTTGAGGCAGGCTCTTTGTGGTCAGGGGCCTGAGTGGACCCCAGTGGAGAAGGGTCTAAGGTGAGAGAGAGGAGCTCTGGTTCCAGGGCCTTCCCTCTGACCCCCTGGGAGTTGCAAGAGTCCTGGAGAGGATGGCATAGCAGTTGGCTGGCATGCCTCGATTCTGCAGAGGGTTTGGGGCTCTGAGATGGACTGGAGCCTCAAGAGTCCAGTAAGATTCACACTCAAGTTGAGTTACCCATGCGGGCATTTTTGCTGACTCCATGTTTGAAGTTGCTCCAAGGAGAGAAACAAAACTGTCACTAGACTTTACTCTCTTTGTCTAAAGCAAGACGTACACTTTCCTGTCATTCTTCTTTCCTGGAAATGAATTGTGTTCTGGATCAGTTCAGGGTCCACTCAGATCAGAATAGCTTGGGATCATTTCCAGTCCAGTTTTTTTGCTGAGCTCATCTTGAGATCAAGTAATATGATGTACAAAATAAGATAAGAACCTCTCCTTCTGCGCACCCTTCTCCCACCCTTTTCCCCTTTAGCTCTTATTCCTGTCACTAGCAACCAGGTATTCCCACAGGCCTCCTAGGCTCTGGGGAAATAAGGGTATCGGGACAGAAATCTAACACACAAATGTACCTGCAGATTTATGTTTTGTATAAATGACACAGGGTACAATGAATCTGGAATTTTATGATCTGGTAGGGCAGAGGGAAAGGGAAATCATAGCCTTTTTATTTAGTGTTAGTTCTGCTGTGTATGGTTAAGCAGTTACTGTCTTAGCCCATCGAAGCATCAAGTTCTTAACCGAGTTTGTTAACCAGCTGAATGATTCCACTTCCGCCAACCTGTTTTCTTTTCTGTAAAACAGATACCTCCCTCACAGGATACGATCAGAACATGTACTTTACGCAGCTCAGTGCTTGCCACATATTTGTTGGAAAAGGCACTGTAACTGCAATGGGATTTCTGGAGTTGCTCTGCAATGAAAGGTGGGGAGAGAAGTGGGGAGGGAAGCAGTAGGCTTGCACTACATTGGGCATGACAGTCATGGGCCAGGCTGAGGATGAAGGGGTGATAAGGTCAGACTTGGACTTGGGCCAGAGCCTTAGCTCTGTCACAGTAGAGGGATTATGAGGGCTGGATGGGGACAAGAAGGAGCAGGATGAGGGGCGGAGTTAAGTGCAGGGAACTAAGCACAGCACCAGGTGTGGTATGATGGAGGATTTGGTTTGGAAACAGATGTGCTGACAATACTACCCGTGAGGGAGCAAGTAGTGGGGAGAGTCACAGGATGGCTCAGTGGGCGGCGGCTCATCTCATGGGTCCTGAACTGCAGACACCCAACAGGGCCTCAGAGCAGGCCTCCAGATGTCAGCTGAGTGAATGAATGAACTGCTAATGGATCCAGGTAGAGAAGTGTCCTCTTTAGACAAGACTTTGAAACACCTTTCCCATAGTATTCCCACCCCAGGCCCTGCCCAAGTCCCGAGGAAGTGGAGTGGTGACTGCAGTGTGTGCGGGACTTCACAGCAGGCTCCTTGAAGCCCTGGCATGCAGAGACCTCAGAAGCACCCCACCCATTCCCCTTAGACTGCACAACATCAAGAGAGTCCTTTCCATTTCTAAAGAAACCAATCCAATCCCCGGACCCTAAAACAACAACAAAACCTAAGGAGAGGCCTGTTTTCCTGGATAGAATATTTGAGGGTTTCAAAACAGTTACTGGTAGAATTTAAAATTTAGTCTCTAATCCAGTAGAAGGACAGTCAGGCCTTCTACATTTTGGGGGAAAAGCTCTGACTACTGAGTTTTTCCAGCAGAAAGACAAAGGTCACATGGAGAGACTCTGCTTGGCTGGATAAATGGCGGGGAAGGGATTCTGATACACTTATTTTTCAAAGAGAAATCTCCTTCACATAGAGTCCTCTACTTTGCCTTGTTCTAATTGTGGAACCACCTTTTATGCATTCCCAGTGATACTCTTTACTCATTTTTTATATGCCAAATCCAGGTGTTGGTGTGTCAGGTGCTGAGCAGATACCAGTTTGGAGCGATGGCATGGTGGGGCTGCTGGCAGCCACAGTTCACTTTTGACTGAGTCACCAGAGCAGTGTCTGTGTGGGTATTTGAATAATTTATGGAAGTGACTTAAGAAAGGTAGTTTTCAAGCTGTGACCAGCTGTGTGAAAATGCCACCAGGCAGAGGAAGAGATGAGGAGGATCGAGGGACTACTGGGAGTGGGGAGTTCATGGCCCCCACTCTACTTTCATGACAGCTAGTTGACTGCTAGGTAGGCCTGCATTCCAAAGATGAGTTGACCACTTTTGAAAAAAGTTTCAGAACAACCGTTTTATTGCGCTTCACCCCTTGGTCTTTTATAAAAATAACAGGAGATAGCTGGGCGTGGTGGCGCATGCTTATAATCCCAGTACTTGGGAGGCTGAGACCGGAGGATCCAGGTTTGCGGCCAGCCTCAGCTATTAGTGAGGCCCTCCGCAACTTAGTGAGACCCTGTTTCAAGATAAAGAATAAAAATAGGGCTGGGGTGTAGCTCGGAGGTAAAATGCCCCTGGGTTCAATCCCCAGTACTGCAAAAAAACCCCAAAAACCCAAAACCCCAAAACAAAACAAAACAAAACAAAATAACAGGAGAGAGAAAAAACAAAAGTGACACTTTGACACAAAAGCGACAGGAGAGTTCTCATAGAATTGGGGCAAGAGGAATTTCAGTGGGCATATTGCAGGAGACACATTTTAGCTTGTCAGATTTTAGGTGGTCAGAGATGAAGTGTGAAGAAGATGTATGTATGCAGTACATACATAGAGACCATGTATGGAATGCTGGAAATACACTGTTACAGATGACAAAAGGGGAAGGCTTATTAGGAACTGTGGAGTGATTATAGTGCTCTGAGAACGGAGCCACCCCTTAGACCATTGTGTGGGTTGGATGCATGCTTTCATGTACAAAGGGGCTGCCAGAATTGTTTTTGTTCATTATAAAAGTAAATTGTATAAATAATTTTGGTAATACACAAATATGTGAGGCAGAAAGAACAATTCACTTGTTACTCCAACCCCAGATAATGGTTCTCAAACCACTAAGTCATTTTCTAAGTTATAGTTAAAACACTGAGTTGGGGCCGGGTGTGGTGGCACATGCTTGTAATCCCAGTACTTGGGAGGCTGAGACAGGAGGATCACAGGTTTGAGGACAGCTTCAGAAACTTAGTGAGGTTCTCAGTAACTTAGCAAGACCCTGTTTCCAAATAAAAAATAAAAATAGGGCTGGGGGTATAGCCCAGAGGTAGAAGGCTCCTGGGTTCTACCCCCAGTACCACAAAAACAAACAAACAACAACAACAACAACAACAACAACAACAACAACAACAAAAATCCCACTGAGTTGCACGCCTCCAATCCCACTCTGGGTCCTGCCCCTGCAGTGCCTCGGTCACCACTGTGAAGCGGCTGTGATGTCCTGATTTGGGGTATTTATGTGGCAGCCTCTGGAGTTGGAGCACACATACATCTGATTTGCATAAATAGGAAAAGCAGTAGAGCGTGTGTGCAGGAACTCTGACCTTTGACATTGAAAGTAGCTGTGGAGAATTGGTCGTGGTAGTGCACGCCTGTAATCCTAGTACTTGAGAGGCTGAGATAGGAGAATTGCAGGTTTGAGGCCAGCCTCAGAAACTTAGCGAGAGCCTCAGCAATTTAGTGAGAGCCTTAACATTTAGAGAGACCCTGTTGCAAAATTAAAAAAAAATTAAAAGGGGGTTGGGGGTATAGCTCAGGGGTAGGATGCCCCTGGGTTCAATACCCAGTAAAAACACACACACACACACACACACACACACACTGGGGAGGTACAAAAAAAAGTTGGAAAAGAATGTGGCATCTCAGAGAATCTGGCAAATGCCAATCCAGTGGTGTGATTTTCAACAAATTGACTGGAGCCCACCCAGGGGTCCCGGCTCCTCAGTTGGTAGGTGTGGGTAGGCCTGGAGGTTGTCCTGTCCTCATGTGGGCAGCAGAGGTCACCCGGTGGGAACATCTCCCAGCAGCTGGGGCCCCTGGCATTCCTTGGGAGGGTCATTCCCAGTTTCTTATCTTCTTGCCTTGTCAGGGCTGGCTTATTGGCTGGGCCATGGCCTCCTCGTGAGACTCCAGGGTTTCTCCTCCTCTCTTGGAGCCTCCCATGTTCTCCTGAGGTCCCTGCTCTACTATAGGGATAGAGATCCACTCTCAGGTGTGTGGGACAGGCAGGGCACAGGTAGAGCTATCAGGTGCCATTGAAGGGGAGCTGCCTGGCGAGCATTGCACTGAGTCCTCCATGCAGGGTCAGAAAGGCTGCTGGCTGGGCTCTGGGAAGACAACCCGGCCAGTGCATGTTCTTCCAGCCCAGCAGTTGGTGGACCTCATGAGCCTGACATGACTGGCAAAGAAATACATGGGACTGGAGCAGGTGGCTGTGGCTGCGACTCTCCACACACATGGCAAGAACAGCCTGGAGGTGCAGTGTGCAGCCTGCTGCTGCTGCTGTCCTATTTCCGGTGGCCCTGGGGCTTTGCACGTGGATGCTTGGGTCCCTGAGAAGCCCTGGGGAGCCAAGAGCATTCTCTCCTATGTGAATATTTAAAAAGTAAAGAACTTGTTTGTTAAGATTCAAACCTGTAGTTTTTCTGCCTTCTATGCCAGAAGCAGTAGCGACGACTTCTTCCTCCTTCTCCTCCTCCTCCTTCTTTCCTTCTCCTTCTCCTCCTCCTTTTTTGGTGGTACTAAGGATTGAACCCAGGGACATTCTACCACTAAGCAACACCTGCAGACTTTTTTTTAATTTGTATTTTGAAACAGGGTCTTGGTAAGTTACTATGTGCTGGCCTCAAACCTGCAATCCTCCTATATTCTTTATACTGGAGGGAGAGTTGGGATGGGGCTAAGAAGAAGCAAGACAGAAAACCGCAAAGAAAGGAAGCCAGGGAGGAGCATCTCATGGAAAAGTGGCTGAAGAACATTTTACTCTGCACTATTTATATTGTAAGTTATCAATAGCTAATAATGGCATACAAAAAGTACAAAATGATACGTAGGGCATAGTCTCTTCCTGCCACCTCATACCTAAGATTCAGGTTCACTGCCCAGAGAGACCCACTGTTGCTAATTTCTTGCATACAAGAAAAGCTTTTTGAGAACAGGGATGTCTAAGATCCAACTCTGAGTTGTTTGCATTGTTGTGATATAGACTGGAGATTCTCAAACTTTAATGTGCATTTGAATTATTTGGATGTCTTGTTTAAATACAGATGCTGATTCAGAAGGTCTGGAATGGGGCCCAATATTCTGCATTGCTGACAAGCTCCCAGAGGATGTGGATGCTCCTGGTCCAGGGGCACAGGTGAGTAGCAGACAGTTCCTCACCTCACATCTTCAGCAAAATCTGCCAAATCACCAAGATTTCACTCAATTAATATTTATCGAGCATCTTCTTTGTGTCAGGAACTGTCCTATTTGCTGGGGAGTCATTAGTTAATCAAAGTGGCAAAAAGACCTGCCCCTGTGGATTTATGATCTAGTGGGAGAAGATAGTCAATAATTGGGTTAGTCAGCTTTCTGTTACTGTAACAAAATCCTTGACACAATCATCTTGAAGGGAGGAAAGGTTTATTTTGGCTCATGGTTTCAGAGGTTTCAGTCTAGGGTTTCTTGGCCTTGTTGCTTTGGACATCTGGTGGTACAGTACATCATGATGGGAGTCCACAGTAGAAGAGGTCTGTTCACCTCATGGTGACCAGGAAGCAAAATGAAAGACACAAAAGGTCTGGGGACTCAATATCCCTCTCAAAGGCATGTCCCTGATGACCTAACTTCCTTCCACTAGGCCTCGCCTCCTGAAGGTTCCAGCACCTCCCAGTAGCACCACAGACCAACACATGGGCCTTTGGGGGGATATTCCAGATCCAAACTACAGAAATAAATGTAATAAATAAATCAGTTATAGTATATCAATACATATAGCAAATAAGTCAAACATAGAGAAGATGGCATTGTGGAAAACACAGAGCAGGAGAAGGGGAGCTGGGTACTCCTGGGAAGAGGAGCTAGATGCAACTTTAAAAAAGGATGGTGGTCAGACAATACGCCAGTGAGGTCACATTTGAATAAAGACTTGAAGGAGGCAAGGGAATGAGTCATGGGAATATGCAATGATTTTCAAAAACTTATGAATGTGTCTAAGTTCCTTATCAGGAAAAATGGAAACACCTGCCATAAACATGAGATTCATATGAAATCAATAGGTTAGTAGATATCAGAACTCAAAGTGAGAGGGGACTCTGAGAAAATGAGCCCCTTGGGATATTAGAGAGAGAACTGGACCTCCACAAAAACAGAGGACAAAGAGCCAGGCATGGTGGTGCCTGCTTGTAATCCCAGCACTTGGGAGGCTGAGACAGGAGGATGGCAGGTTCAAAGCCAGCCTCAGCAACTTAGCGAGATCCTCAGCAACTTAGTGAGACCCTGTTTTAAAACAGAAAATAAAAAGGCTGGGGGTGTAGCTCGGAGGTAGAATGCCCCTGGATTCAATCCCCAGTAACACACACACACACACACACACACACACACACACACACACACACGAGGGCAAAGTGTTCATTCAATTGTATATGAATCTCAAAGGACATCATATCTCATCTAACATTTAAACTATATACTATATAAAGATGAAATATGACCAGAGTGAGAGCTAAAGAAATAGATATTACCTGGTACAATTAGGTCACATGCATTAATGTGTCAGTCTGCTCGCAGGAGTTTGCTTACAAGATACAACCTGCCCAGGCAGTTGGGAGTCTGGAAAAGGAGGAAGAAGGAAGGAGGATTTATTCATGTTTAGGAAAGGAACCTGCTATAAAATTTCTACTAAGGAAGAATTGTAATTGAAGCACATATTCTTTTGGTTAGAAATGTTAGAAGCCAAAATGCCACATGAAACATAAAGAGTTTCCAGGTTGGCAGACAAGGCAGGTTGCACTTTGGAAATCCCACTGAATACCACCTAAGGAAGCACCATACCAGAAAACACAGTGCAGACCCCGGAAACTCTGAGGAAAGGGGCTGATATGAAAGAAAGGAAGCAAAGGAAAAATGGTGAGGGGAAGTACCTGGCAGACCCATCATGGAAGGACAGACTCCGGATGTTGAAGGACAAAAGATGCCTCATTTTCCACAGCAGCTGGAACCAGCCCAGCCTGATTGTCTTCTCAGAGAAGTAGGAGACCACCTGGGGAAGTCCCCTCAAGCCCCTTCTGCCCCAGGTCCCAGGAAGTCCAAGTCAGATTTACTCTCAGGACACCCCCCTCTGGCAAAAAATGGTACTGCACCTGCTGCCAGATGCTTGGAATTCTTTAGTACAGTTTCTCCTTTCTGAATCTGAACGATGGGGGTTTTAAATGCTAGTGGCTGGTTAGATACTAGGTCATCTGCTAAAGTATTGGTCCACAAGTGTAAGTGATTGTTGTCAAATCCTGTTACTTTTTGACACCGGAAGGGATTAGAGGAAGGAACGGATGACTGAGGGGTGAGGAGGTAGGGAAATGGGGACTTCACAGCCAGCCTTCCAGGCAGGAACATTTACAAGGGCCGGGCTATTTACCTTCCCCAGCTCCAGGGAGGAAGAGCTGCTGTGTGGAAAGGAATTTCTGTCTTGCACATCTGTGCACTTGCCCAACTTAGCGGGAACTCCGCCACTCAGACATATGATTCACATCAACTGTGTTTTTCATGAGTTTTAGAGACTTTCTTTTTTCTAAAGCAAGGCTGACGTAATTATGAAGGAACTTTTTTCTCATAGGTTCCAACCAAGGTACTACTGTAATGGCATTGGGGAGAAGTAGCTTCCCCCCTTTCTTTAGAGATAGGTGAGTAAGGGGACTTCCTAACAGGGATAAAGAAACAGTGTTTGATTTTTATCTGATCATAAATGTAATAATTCTTCATTGGAAAAACTGTATAAAATAAAGAAAAATTTAAGTTAATTACTTAATAAAATAAAACCCCAAGTTGGAATGATCCAATCTTCATTTACCTTTGACTTTTTTCCCCTAATTTTTTCCTGAGCATTAATTATACCATTTTTTTTGGACTGGGGATTAAATCCAGAGGCATTCTACCTTTAAGCTACACCCCAGCCCTATTTTACTTTTTATTTTGAAATAGGGTCTTGCCAAATTGCTAAGGGTCTCTCTAAGTTGCTGAGGTTGGCCTCAAACCTACAATCCTCCTGTCTCATTCTCTCAAGTACTGGGATTATAGGCATGTGCCTCAGTGCCAGACCCATCTAAATTTTTAAAATAAATTATGATCTAATAATCAGGCATGGTGGTGCATGCCTGTAATCATAGAATGGAGGTAGATTGCTTCTGGGTTTAATTCCCAGTATCACTCACAGACACACAGACACACACAGACACACGCACACACATTAAGATGGTGAATCATGCTTTTTTTTAATTATAAAAATGTTGGCTGGCCAGGCATGGTGGTGCACACTTGTAATCCCAGTACTTGGGAGGCTGAGACTGGAGGATCCGGGTTTGCAGCCAGCCTCAGCTATTAGGCCCTCTGCAACTTAGTGAGACCCTGTTTCAAAATAAAAAATAAAAAATAGGGCTGGGGGTGTAACCCGGAGGTAGAATGCCCCTGGGTTCAATCCCTGGTACTGCAAAAAAAAACAAACAAAAAAAAAACAAACAAACAAACCAAAAAACCAACCAAAAAAAAACCCCAAAAAACTCAAAGCCAGGTGTGTTGATGCACGCCTGTAATCCCACTACTTGGAAGGCTGAGACAGGAGAATCACAGGTTCAAAACTAGCCTCAGCAAGTCAGTGAGGCTCGCATCAACTTAGTGAGACCCTGTTAACAAATAAAAAATAAAATAGGGCTGGGGGTGTAGCTCAGAGGTAGAATGCCCCTGGGTTCAATCCCTAGTACTACACCAAAAAAAAAAAGTTTGCTCAAAGTAGAAAACTTGGTAAAAAAAAATTCAAATAATAAAACAAAACAAGAAAAATAATATGTAGAGGTCTTTTTTTTTAAAAAAAACTTTCTTTGTGTGTTTGGTTGCGTTTACTTTGTTTATAGTTTACAGCCCTCCTTTCCTTGGTTGGCCCTATTAGCGCAAGTATCATAAGCTTTTGCCACGGACCGTTGGAGTTTTAAGAGAGACAGTGCCGTGGGCTATTCTTTTCCCACATCTGGATGAGGCTGGATGCAGGCCACAGAGACACTGGACCTGCTGCCAGGGGCCATCTTGGTGCATGCACAGCCCTGGACACCAGGTTGACAGCAGAATAGATACATGGCGACAGAACCTCGGATGAAGGAGAAATGAGTTTGGACATCCAGGAGGAGCCACGATCAGCAGCGGGGAGCTGTCAGGGAGTGGTCAAGGACTGGTTTTCCAGGGGATGGCTGGAGCCAGAGGGAGTCTGAGATGCCACTTCTGGGTGGGGGGCTGCCTTGAGATCAGTTGAACTGCCCTGAAGCTGGATGGGACGCTCTCTTGTGCATAGCTGTGGTTACCTTAATAGTTTGCAACTTGTGTATTTGTTTTGGTTGCCAAGAAAATGCAGCTGGGTGGATTTGGACTCAGTAGATTAACATTCTGTGATGAGAAGGGAGGCACTTGGGGGTGGGGAGCCTCCTGAAGAACAAGAAAATCCTACTTTGCTGGTGACCCTTTAGGTCACTTGACCTTCATGTACTGCCTCAATTTACTTACTTGTAAAAAGTTCCCAGATATATGGTGAGTCTTGAACTGGCAGCAGCTTAATAGAGTGGTTTGAATCCAAGACTGAAACTTGTTAGCTGTGTGACCTTGGGCTAGTCATTTGCCATGTTTGAGTCTTAGTTTCCTACAAAATGGTGATAATAATGGTTGCCTGCGTGATTGTTGTAAGGACTGTAGAAATGTATGTAATGTGCATATAGTTGGCACTCAATAACATCATTACAATTGGGTCTAGTAAAGGGTATGAAAATTATCAGGGAGGTGTGACATGTTCTGTATGCCCATGAAAGGTTGAGATAATCCTGGGGTGGAAGGAACTAAGTACTCAGGCTTCCATTATGTGATAGGACAAAAATTACTACTGGGGCAGACCACAACCTTTCTTCTTTGGCACTGGTCAGAGCATCCTTTGTAGCCTAATCCTCATCCTCTTTTTCCACCTCAGAGAGGAAGAATTCTTTCTTGCTGGGAGCGAGGCTAAATCAGCCTACCTAACCCAGTGCCCAGAGATGCAGGGTGTAGAGGGGAGGGCTCTGGTGCTGGAGGTGGCGGGTGTCTTGGAGGAGCATGCAGAAGCATATGTGGGCTGAGAGGGGAGTGGGTATGAGAGCGAAGAGATTCTAACATGTTGCTGTGGGCTGTGTATTTCTGGGTTTCCTTTAATATTTTTCAAGAAACAAAGAAAAAATGCAATTCCCTTTTTTTTTTTGCAGTACCAGGGATTGAACACAGGGGCGTTCTACCTCCGCGCTACGCCCCCGGCCCTATTTTTTATACTTTATTTTGAAACTGGGTCTCATGAAGTTGCGGAGGGCCTCACTAAGTAGAGAGAGCGAGAGAGAGCAAGAGCGAGAGAGAGCGAGAGCGAGAGAGAGAGCGAGAGAGCTGAGGCTGGCCGTGAACCCGGATCCTCCGGTCTCCGCCTCCCAAAGTACTGGGATTAGAAGCGTGCACCACCACGCCCGGCACAATTCCTTTTTTTGTGTGTGTGTGTGGTAAAATATATATGAATAAGCTGGGCATGGTGGTGCATGTCTGTAATCACAGTACTTGAGAGGCTGAGACAGGAGGATTGCAGGTTTGAGGACAGCCTCAACAATGTAGTGAGACTTTCATCAACCTAGTGAGACCCTATTTCAAAGCAAAACATTAAAAGGGCTGGAGGTATAGCTCAGAGGTAGAATGCCCCTGAGTTCAATCCCCAGTTCTCTCTCTCTCTCTCTCTCTCTCTCTCTCTCTCTCTCTCTCTCTCCATATCTATCTATCTATCTATCTATCTCTTTACCTTTTAAACCACAGTTAGGTGTCTACTTCAGTGGTGTTAAGTATATTCACAATGTTGTGTGATCATCACCACCATTCATTTCCAGAACTTTTTCATCATCCCAAACAGAATCTATTAAACAATAACTATCTACCCCACCTGCATCCCCAAATCCCTGGTAGCCTCTCTTCTACTTTCTGTCCTATGAATTTGCTTATTCTATACTCTAGTAGAATATGCAATATTTGTCTTTTATGTTGGGCTTATTTCACTTAGCATGATATTTTCAAGTTTTATCCATATACTAGTATATGCATCAGAATTTCATTCCTTTTTAAGGCCAAATAATATTCCATTATATGTATATGCTGCATTTTGTTTATCCATTCTTCTCTTGATGGACATGTAGGTTGTTTCCACCTTTTGACTATTGTGAATAATGTTGCTATGAGCTTTGGTGTACAAGTATGTTTGAGTCCCTGCTTTCGATTCTTTGGGCATATATCTAGAAGTGAAATAGCTGTATCATATGGTAAGTCTATATTTATCTTTTGAATTATTCTTTAAGTGCCTTTGTCTTTCGAATTGCATCTTTTGTTTTTGCTATGTTTCTTACATCATTCCATTTTGTTATATTCCCTCCTCCTCTGAAGAGGAGAAACTGGGTTATTTGTCTTTAGAGAATGACCCACAGTCTACATTTATTTGTTGCCTACTCGTAGTGCCATTTATTTTGTTCCTTCATCCTCCATATTTTCTGTAAATTGAAAGTTAAATACAGAGTCTTGGTTGAATTCTGGTTTGAGCTTTTGGCAGGAATATTTCACAGGGGTGCTCTATATTCCCTACTGGATCACATTAGGAGGTACCAAAGGTACTTCTAAACATGAATTTATGAGAGTACCTTGATATGTGGGCTAAAGCCTTTTTATTCTGGGACATACAGTTTTAATTTCATTCATAATGTCTTGGAGTAGGTAATATGATTCCCACTTTATAGAAGAGGAAGCTGAGGCTTAGGGGGATTAGGTTAGGTGTGCGAAGAAACACCATTAGTAAGTGAGGGAGCGAGGGTTCAAATGCAGGTCTGATTTCACAGAACATGGATCTCAGGGGTCATTTCAGCTTTAAGGGAGGAGTCAGCCCATCCAAGGGGCCTCAGACTCGGTGCGCAGGACCCAGGTCCCCTGTGAGGAAAGATCCATGGGGCCTCATCCAGTTCATGGCATTGTCTACAATTTGTGGCTGTTTCATTGTAGGTCTCTGAGAGATCCTGCAAGGCACAGTTCTGCAGAGGAGCAAATCTGGCTTGGAAATTTACAAAATACCTATACCTTGCTCCTAAACCAGAACTTTTAGGGATGAGGTCTTGGCAGCAGCAGTTAAACAGCTGCCCCGGGGATTCTGATGCAGGTGAGGGAAGAGGACAGGCAGATCACAGGGGCATGGCCAGGAGCAGTGACTGGCCCTTCCTCCAGTCACTGCTGCTCTCCCTCAGAGCAGCCTGCCAGGGAGGGATAGCGACCTTGGAATACCTTGCTTAACAGATAATAGATTAGATGATAATCTATTATCTGTGCCCGTGAAAAGAAAGATCATTCTGCGGTGATACCAGATTCTCAGGAGTCTCTTGCCAAAGACTCCTAGCCCTAATGCATTGTGGAGTTTGGTTAAGGCTATTTGCTTGTCCCTGAAGTGTTCTGGGTATATCGCTATCAACTGCCAAAAGGTGAGCCGAAGCCTGTCTCTTTACTGCATTGCTCTAGGTGTCCTGGGGTCAAGGATGAGAATGGATAGGGATGGGGGTCTTATTTAAATTAGAGCGCCTCTAATTCAGAGTACCTCCTCTCAATTGCTTCTTTCACCATCTCTACTCCTTCGTCCACCATCTCCCAACTCCCTGCCATGGGCCTCTGTCCCTGCTATTTGCTGGTCATCTTTGACCATCAGTCTTTGCACCTGTGCCAAACATCTGTCAGCTAGAGCCTTGGTGGGGCTGCCCCTGCAGAGATGATGGCCTATCCTATCCTTGGTCCTTGGGTCATGAGACAGTGCTCTCTTTTTTTCTGTACCTTGAACTCCTTGTCACCTATTCCCAGATTCCTGGGGCTCACAGTTCTTTTTCAGTTTAGCTTTTGTAGGAGGAAGTGGATGAGGTATCTTCTAGCAAAGTTTTCTGAGTTCCTAATGGGGGTTCTTCCCACCCTGATTGCAGGGTTTTCCTCTGTAGCCTTCTGGAATGAGGCAGGCCTCCTCCTCCTTTCATCATCACCCTATGGCCATTTATTAAATATTAATCATGAGTCAAGTGTGGTAGTGCACCCCGTAATCCCAGTACTTCGGAGGCTGAGACAGGAGGATCTCGGGTTTGAGAGGCCAGCCTCAGCAATTTAGTAAGACCCTCAGCAACTTAGTGAAACCTTGTTTCAAAAATAAAAAGAGCTGGGGGTATAGCTTAGAGGTAGAATGCCCCTGGGTTCAATTCCTAATACAAAAAAAAAAATGTTAATCATGCATTGAGCACTATGATAAAAACTCAACTTGCCTGTGCTCCTCAAAACAACCATAAGAGGTTATTAGCACTGTCATCCCTTCCCCATTTTGCAGATGAGGAAAACAAGACACATAGAAGTAATCTTCTGAAGTTGTAGCCAAAGAGGTTCCTCATGATATACTGCTCCCCCTGCCCCTTTAAACTCTGAGCTTTGCAGTCCAGGAAGGAGTGTGTTTGTAGCAGTCAGGAGCAGCCTCACAGGGCGCCTTTAAGGCCCTGCTGGATTTCTTTCTTGGGGCTCCAGTTGCTGTTTGTGTTATGAGTTTCCATGGAACCTCTTTATTCCCACATTCACCCAGTAACGCATTTTTGCTGTCTGTCCATGTGAATCTCAAATGGGATTAGGGTTCGAGGTCCCCCCCTTCGTGGGTACAAAAAACAACCTTTAATGTCTCCAAACATTTTATGACAACTTAGTTGGCACAAGGGTGCCAACAGGGTAGTGTTACTCACTCCAAAGGCCACAGGGTGTATGTTTAAGGTAAGGAGTCAAAATGTTAATAATCACGATCCCCGAGTACAGGGTTGATTATTTATTTATTTATTTATACTGGGATTGAACCCAGGGGCATTCTATCTCCAAGCTACCCCCAGCCCTATTTTACATTTTTATTTTGAAATAGGGTCTCACTAAGTTGCAGATGACCTCCCTAGGTTGCTGAGGCTGGCGGTGAACCTGCAATCTTCCTGTCTCAGTCTCCCAAGTACTGGTATTATAGGTGTGTGCCACCAAGCCTGGCTAGGAAACTTTTTTTTTTTTGCGGTACCGGGGATTGAACCCAGGGGCGTTTTACCTCCGAGCTACACTCCCAGCCCTATTTTTTATCCTTTATTTTGAAACTGGGTCTCACGAAGTTGCGGAGGGTCTGGCTAGGATTCTTTAAAAAAAAATTTTTTTTTGTAAAACTGGGAATTGAGCCCAGGGAATTCTACAACTGAGCTAGAACCCTAGTCCTTTTTATTTTTATTTATTTATTTTTTATATTTTCATTTTTAACAAGCTTTTATTGGTGCATTGTAGTCTCACATCACAATGAATATAAGTTTGATATTAACATACATGCACACAGCTCTTAGTGTCCCCCCCACTGCCTCCCCCTCTCCATATGGAGTACCGAGAATGACGTTGGTATATTCTCATATGTACACATTGTTTATGATAGTAATTCCATTGATATACTTCTCTCTTGCCCTTCCCCTTCCCTTAGACCAATTCCCTTGCTCTACTGAGGGTTCTCCACTATCATCTGGAGTCCCTTTTGTGTTCCTACTACTCCCTAGGTTGCGCATATTAATGAAAACATATGACCCTTTTCTTTTTGTGATTGGCTAATCTCACTTAACATAATGTCCTCCAGGTCCTTCCATTTTCTTGTAAATGATGTTATTTTGTTCTTTATTGCAGAGTAGAATCCATGGTGTGTATTTCCCATAATTTTGTAATCCATTCATCTGTTGATGGACACCTAGGTTGGTTCCATAATTTGGCCACTGTGAATTGTGCTGCTATGAACATGGGTATGCATATATTACTGTAGTTTTCTAGTTTCAATCCCTTTGATATGATACTCAGTAGTGGTATATCCGGATCATATGGTGGATTCATTCCCAGTTTTCTGAGGAATCTCCACACTGATCTCCATAGTGGTTGAACTAGTTTGCAATCCTACCAACAGTGTAGAAGAGTCCCTATTTTCCCACATCCTCCCCAACAATTGTTATTGTTTGACTTCTTACTGATTGCCATTCTAATTGGGGTTAGATGAAATCTTAGAGTAGTTTTGATTTGCATCTCCCTCATTGCTAATGATGTTGAACATTTTTTCATGTATCTATTGGCCATTTGTATCTCTTCTTTCATGAAGTGTGTATTCATTTCAGTTGCCCACTTCTTGATTGGATTATTTGTTTTTTTAGTGTTAAGTCTTTTAAGTTCTTTGTATATCCTAGATATTAGACTGCTGTCAGAGGGATAGCTTGCAAAGATCTTCTCCCATTCTGTAGGCTTTCTCTTTAAGCTCTTGATGGTTTCCTTTGATGAGAAGAAGCTTTGTAGTTTAATGTTATCCCATCTATTAATTCTTGTTTTAATTTCCTGTGCTTTGGAGGTCTTGTTGAGGAAGTTTCTACCTGTGCCTATATGTTGGAGTGTTGAACCTATGCCCTCCTCTAGTAATTTCACAGTCTCTGGTCTAACTTCCAGGTCTTTGATCCATCTCGAGTT